>CM077219.1:30576141-30786141 GCA_039654775.1 Spinibarbus caldwelli | reverse complement strand
AACAGGAATAGTTATATTTATTACATTTTCCATCCATAGTTTCAGGTGCAGTTTAAATCCAAAATCTATCCTAGTCGATTACGGTTCAGATTATTGTGAGATTAAAATGTTCAAACACAAACTCTGTTCTTCACAGGGTAAAAAAATAAAGAGAAATGCAAGGTTTGTTACCCTGAGACTACCTCCTGTACTTTCAATCCTCCATTTCATGATAATGTGTATTGTGCTCTGTCTGTGTGTGTGTGTGTGTGTGTGTGTGTGTGTGTGTGTGTGTGTTTGCGTCCTCATATCCCTGAAGCTTTTGTCAGTTAAGCTCATCCAATGTGGCTGTCACCCAATCTCTTGCTCCAAGGAGCTTCATGCCTATTTTTATAAATGTTTTCATATTCATTAGTCTTGAGTGTCGTTTCATGACTGCAGATCTTTAATACAACCTCACCGTATGATGTTGTGTTCATCTCACAAAGAATAATTCGCACCAGCACAACAAAAGCCTTTTATTTCCTGTCCTGTCACATGTTTCGACTTCTCAAAATAGGGACGAAAACACTCCAAGTGCAAAAGCCATTTGTGTTCAAGAGATATCGTTAATTTAAGTGAGAATTAATTAGATTTAACTTTATCTCCTTGACCCACCGCATTATTCTACCTCATAACATCTCTACTGCAAAGTCTTAATTGCAGGGAACGGTGCAGGGTGTGAGAGTTGGCTGTTAATGAGGGCAATTTGCGACGAGTCTTGTGAGGCCTCTGACAAACAGAGCTTGAGATTGGAGCTGCTGAATTATATGGATGCATGAAAACGATTGCAGACATGGCAACCAGACTGCATTCAGACTGCCTCCCAAGTTGCATACTTTGAAAAGTATGAACTGTGCTGCTAAATTAGGTACTTTTTAAGAATATAATAAGCCAGTGCACTAGCGTTGGAGCATATGAGCACATTACAAAGAAACATTATATACAATAGTGTGTAAGATTTTGGTGAAGTAATATTTTTTTAATACTTTTATTCAGCAGGAACACATTCAAAAGATTTTTATTTCAAATAAATGCTGTTCTTATGGACTTTCTATTCATCAAAGAATCTTGAAAAAAAATGTATCATGGTTTCCACGAAAATATGAAGCATCACAACTGTTGTCAACATTAATAAGAATCAGAAATGTTTCTTGAGCTGCATATCAGCATATTAGAATGATTTCTGAAGGATCATGTGACACTGAAGACTGGAGTAATGATGCTGAAAATTCAGCTTTGCATTTTTTATTTTTTTATTTTATGGAAGCCTGTTTTTGTCTCTGAATAAAAAAAATTTAAAAAGGTAATTGCGACTCCTTATCTCACAATTCTGACAGAAACTCATAGCTGCGAGTTATAAAGTCAGAATTGCGAGATATAAAGTCAGAATCGCAATTGCGAGTTTGTATATAGAATTGCACATTTATATCTCACAATTCTGACTTTTTCCTCAGAATTGAGAGATATAAACTCGCAATTCTGAGAAAATATCAGTCTGGACTTTATAACTCGCAATTGCGAGTTTATATCTCACAATTCTGAGGAAAAAGTCAGAATTGCAAAACATAAACTCCCAATTGCGAGAAAAAAAGTCCAAATTGCGAGATACATAATTCTGAAAATTTTATATCTGAGAAGTTTATATATCGCAATTCTGACTTTATTTCTCGCGATTGTGAGTTTATATCCTGCCATTCTGACCTTATATATTGTTATTCTGACATAAAAAGTTGGAATTGGCAGTTTATATCTCGCAAATCTGACTTTATTGCTCGCAATTGCGAGATTATACCTCACAATTCAGAGAAAACAATCAGAATTGTGAGTTTGTATCACAGCTGCAAAAAAAAAAAAAAAAAAGTCAGAATTGTGAAATAAATAAACTTTTCTATTTTTATTCAGTGGCGGAAATGGGCTTCCATAATATATAGTATCAATAGTATCATGTGCAGATTCAGGTTCTCTACTGACAGGAGGCAGCTTTCAAAAATCATACAAATGCATACTTGCATGTATTACATGTATTATTAGTGAATATTAGTGAATTACTGACTAATTAAATTATATTTATATGTAATATAAATTATATAATATATTGTTTATATTTATGTTTATAATAATTAATAGCCATATTCATATATTATTTCATATGACTTTTTAAATGAAGGATCGTGTTCTGTAGCAAATTTGTTTTTACAGTGGTTATCAAACTAGTATTGCTATTAATTTTGCTACCACCAACCTCTTTATTGTCAAATTCAAATACATCCACGTACAGTCTGCATCAGAGAACTGTCACAAATTTGTAGGCAACATTAGCTCAGAATGCATAAATGGAAGTCAACTTATCCCCTAGACAAAATATTTCATCAGGTAGCGTCGTTGACATTATATTTTTTATCCTGAGACACTATAATCCTGACATGCTAAATAGTATGTAAATTGGTATTCCATCTCATATTGGATGCCAAGATGACGTTCATATCTACATGTCAGCCAAAGGCTTTATGAACTCTGAATTACACCATTCATCAAAGTGAAGCAATTCAGGCTATTCCCAAAGTTTTACCTGCAATCACAACTGCTTTGACTGATCAGCGTTAACAATTACTGCAATGCCCAAACATCTCAGGTCACCTTCTAAATTTAGGACAGTTCAATTTGAGCCACAAATAAAAAAAGCTTTAGCGAGGAGTTAAACTAGGTCTCATCTTCTCCATTAACAGTGAGAAGTTTTAATGAAGTGTTTTACGATGCGCTCTCCGGACTTCATCCCCGTCTTTTGTTCCAGCTCTACACGACGTCCTCCACGGGCCACTCGCTCAGGACTCTTTTAATAAAACACGCTTTCAGCAAGGGGAGGGCATGCTGACATGTTCCACTTGCTGTTGTGCCATGATTAAAGCTTTTTTTAAAAAAAACACACAGCCTTGCATGTTTGCTTGAGGAGACTGGCAGCACGCGTGTATGTGTGTTTGTGTGTGTGCGTTTTGACTGTTGCTCAGGCCCTGACAGCTTTGAGAGCGATGACAGGCTCGGGTGTGTGAAAGCCACTGGATAAGAGATTTAATGAGGCTGTAGGATCAATAGACAGGTTAGGGGGGAGCTGTCAGATCACCTTCCTGTCTGCCTGTATGCTGATTGCTCCTCTTTGGCTAATGAAATACTAACATAAAAACACAGTTCATCAAGCGAGTATCAGTGCAGCATTACTGACTGTACAAATGATCACATACAAGCATGTACGTTACTGTTTTGAGCTTTTTGGAGATGAGCAGCACGATTGAATGATAGAATAAAACAATTCACCAAGAATCCTTCCAAAATAACAGGGATTGAGGCGCTTGACAAAATATCACAGAAGATCTATATGTGAACCCAGTTGGAAAAACTTAGACCAGCAAAAACCACCATGGTTGACCAATAAAGCTCATATATTTTGTCCTGGTGTATTAATTTATATATAAATACAGACTTCATACATGCCAACACTTGTGGAAAAGAAGTGTGTTTAATGGAATTTGAAATGCCTTTGTAAGTGTACTTTAAATCTTAGAAGCATATCATTAAAAAGCATGCACTTAATGTAATATTAATAAAATAAAAGGCCACTTGAGTGTATTTTAAAACAACAACACACTTCATGACTGTTTCTTAACACACTTATGCATACATAAAAGTGTACTTTGTAGCAATGCCAAGTTAAAAGCACAATTTAAATAATTTTGTTTTAATATTTTTTGTGCTTTAATGAAGTGTGCTGTTTTTGATGTGTTGACTGACATACTAAAGTATACTGTAGTGTTTTGTTTGATATTACATTTTAAATGTACTAAATTGCAACTTCATCCTTACATAAATGTAATACAAATATATTTATGTACATGACATACAAGTATCAGTAGAAACGACTTTAAAGTATAATTTAGTTTACTATAAATGTTTGTCTGTACATTCGGCAGTACACTTTAACCATATTTCTAAGTAATTTTGAAATTGCATATAAAGATGTACTTAAGTGTGTTAAAAAAAGCACTGTAAAGTTCAGCTAATTGCATTTAATATACATTTAAACATATATTTTCATTTAATTGCAATTAACATGAAATTAAGTGCCAAAAAAAGTTTGCATTTAACTATATTATTTCGTAATAAGTACTCTTTTTTAAATTGTGCTAAAATGTGCTTATTTTCCACAAAGGATGGCTTGAATACATCTCTTATATTATGAGCTTGTTTTTAATTTCTTTATTAATATTCATTTTGATCCCCCTTATTGACCTTTGACTGTGCATATCAGATAATTTGACCTTTTATTACAAGGCAAGGTTCATTCAGGCTGTAAAATATCATGTGGTGCTAATGGGACGAAAAATGAAATAATATTTGTGAATAATTCATGAGATTTATGAAAATGCTTAAAGATGTTTTTTTTTTTTTTTTTTAATAATGGGTAACACTTTTTGTTAACTACATTTAATGCACTAACTAACAATAAGCAATACACTGTTACAGTATTTATTAATTTTTGCTAATGTTAGATAATAAAAGTCTTGTCCGAAATAATTAAATAACATATTTATTAAATAACAATAATAGATACAACTTTGATTTTAATAATGTATTAGTAAATGTTGGAATCAATGTTACCTAAGAGTAGCACATGATTTAAAAGTATTTTTCATTGTTGATTTATGTTAACTAATGTAGTTCTGTCATAACAACTCTCGGAGAGTTAAGCATAGTAATGTACATGGCAATGTTAATGTGTTTGGTCTTGGCGGAAGAGGTCTGCTACTCTGCTGCTATGGCACAGCAAGTACCAAGACTTACTACATCCACAGACATGCTACTGTGAACATGTAAGAAATACTGCTGATGCATATATAACATATGAAATAACCCCCTTATATAACATGCATGAAATCACCCCGTAGCAGATCTAGACAGGTGGAGCTGGGGAAGTGGAGGCTTTCTAAAACATGCAGCAACTGCTACAGCAAGCACTAGCCAATTATTTGAATGTAGAGCAGCAAGCTCATTGGCTGCTGATGTGAAAAGAAACCAATCACCTGCGTCATGTGAATGATGTGATTACATCAGACTGAGTTATCGACCTGTGACCTGCACCATCTAGAGTTTCATGACAGAACTTTGTATTCAACTAATGTTAACAAATGGAACCCTATTGTAAAGTGTAACCAAATAACGATTAAGATGTGAGCACTCATGTGTGTTCAAAATATGCTAATACTTTTTACTTGATGGTTACACCACATGACATTTTTGCATGTGTTGTAAACTGCATTTTGTAAAGAATTTTCCGGTTTATGCTGGTTTAATGCTATTCTGCTTGGTTGACTTGTCATCTAACAGCCAATTTGGTTGAATAGTGAGGTCGACTAGTTTAACGAAACTATTTTAAATACAAACGTCAATATTTTAGCGAAGGATGAATTAGGAACAAAACTTCTAGCAGTGGGTTGTAGCAAGCATGTTGTGCTTTAGCAAGTCAACAGTTGCTAACAACACTTCAAATCATCAGCTATATATTTCTATAATTAAACATATTCCGTTCAGGATTCTGGTCAGCATCTGGTTGGCTCATAATTATGCAGAACTTCTTTAAAACAGACTTCTGAACTAGTCATCCCTGTAAAGCATGATGCTAACAATGCTAAGGTCAAAGGTTTGATTCCCAGGGAATGCATGAACTGACGAAACATATACCTTTAATGCAATTCTACTTGAAGCTGCTAGCGATGCAGAAATTACACACTTGAGTGAACACTAAGCCTGTTGCAGCTGTTGGTAAGACACTACTTCTGATGCCTTTGATGAATCTCTCAAGTCTCCAACACAAAGGCAAGGTGAGGAAACAACCACTGTAGCATGAGCGTGTGATTCTGTATGTACATGTGCATGTGTCCCATTGGTCCACACAGGGCTCACAAGGCACTCAAAGAGACAAGAGGACACTTCTCAGACACAAGCCCTCGTGATGCCGCTATATCCAGAGCCCCACAGACCAGCGCGGAGACCTGATGACAGAGTTTCACCCAGATCACCGGCCCTGCACTGATTCACTGTGACGTGAGCAGCCTCTGCCTTCGGCTAGCGACTCTTTGTTTCATCTGGAGAACTTGCTTCAGTTTCTTTCCTTCGTGACCCTTCATGTGCCCTCGATGTATTTGTCAAAGTGCATCAGAGCGAGTGGGAGTCCTACAGGATCATTCACAAGAAAACAACCTGAATATAAAGAGTTGAGCTTAAGTAGCTAAGAGGTAAGGACAACATAACTATACCAGATCGGAAGAGATTTAACACAAGCCCAGTGTCCTTAAAAGACTGTACCAAATGGTACAATTTTGAGAAAGGTAGAAGAATTACAGATTTTGTTCCAATCATTTTATGGAATAGCTTGCGGCAGGGATGAATCTAATACTGAGGGATTGTCGAGCAGGAGGGATCGTTTCATTTGTGTGTGTGTGGTGTGTGTGTGTGTTAAAATGAGTGGTGATGTCTGCGCTGGAATCGTCTGCTTTTAATAGGGATGTCAGTCGATAAAAACGGTACCCAATTAATTACAGGATCATGTTAATCACAATTACTTGTTTTTTTAGTTGAGCAGGCTGCACTGACTTCAGACAAAAACATTAAGGTGGTACTTCAATGAACTTGTGGGTGAGAATATGATTAAACACCCCCTTAAAGTTTATATATATACATATATATTTTATACAATTAACTAAATTAATATATTAAATATTAAAATACCATTGAAAAAAGTGGGCTAAAATTGATTAATCTTTTTAAAAGAGGCATCTTATGCTCACTAAGGCTGCATTTATTTTACTTTTAAATACATTTCTATTTAAATACATTCCTGGGATGAAAAAGCTCATTACTCCAGTCTTCAGTGTCACATGATCCTTTAGAAAATAATATCTAATATGCTGATTTGCTGCTCAAAAAACATATTCTTTTTATTCTCAATGTTGAAAACAGTTGTGCTGTTTAATATATTTTGTGAAAACCATCAGATTTTTTTTAAAAGAACAGCATTTATTTAAAATAGAAATCTTTTGTGCCATTATACGTCTTTGCTTTCACTTTTGATTGATTTAATGTGACCTTGCTGCCTCAAAAATATAAAACAAATAAAATTTTATATATATATATATATATATATATATATATATATATATGTGTATATATATATATATATATATATATATATATATATATATATATATTTATTATTTTTTTTTTTTTAATTATTTATTTATTTTTTTTAAGAATCTTTTGAACAGTACCTGCAAAAATGTTACGTGAAGATAAACTGTGGTCACTAATGTTTGTGCCTACTGTACATCATCGTCCTCTTCAGACTTTTAAACTAGTTTGACTTATAAATCAACGTGCGTGCACTCTGTGTGTGATTTGGTGATATAGCCTACTTAAAAATGTCAGATCGCACATCATTACAACAACACTTACCATATTATCACAGACGATGCTATATTGCACACCCCAGACTCGACCTGAGTGGAAACTGAAATCATCCGCGGTTGTGCATGCACTTGTTTGCATGAGCAAAGGTGTTTTTAGGAGTCTAACTTGCAAACGACAGACCAATGATTCGTCAAACCTGCTTTCTTGCCGTCTGTGTTCTTCTGACCATTTTGTAGTAAGTAACGAATATGCTTCGGGGAAATGTATCGGAGTAAAAGTATACATTTTAATTAGGAAATGTAGTGGAGTAAAAGTAAAAGTTGGCTGAAATATAAAAACTCAAGTAAAGTACAGATACTCCCAAAAAATACTTAAGTACTGTAACAAAGTATTATTACTTCGTTACAATACACCACTGCTTACCAGCATGGACATTCATGCTGGTCAAAGCTTGTGTTTGAGGAAGAAAACAAACATTGAAACATCAAATAGATTTGTTTTACAAGAGCACACTCAAATATACAGGTGCATCTCAATAAATTAGAATGTCGTGGAAAAGTTTATTTATTTCAGTAATTCAACTCAAATTGTGAAACTCGTGTATTAAATAAATTCAATGCACACAGACTGAAGTAGTTTAAGTCTTTGGTTCATTTAATTGTGATGATTTTGGCTCACATTTAACAAAAACCCACCAATTCACTATCTCAACAAATTTGAATACTTCATAAGACCAATAAAAAAAACAACATTTTTTTGTGAATTGTTGGCCTTCTGGAAAGTATTTTCATTTACTGTATTTGTACTCAATACCTGGTAGAAGCTCCTTTTGCTTTAATTACTGCCTCAATCAGGTGATCAGTTTGTGGCACTGCTGAGGTTGTATGGAAGCCCAGGTTTCTTTGATAGTGGCCTTCAGCTCATCTGCATTTTTGGTCTCTTGTTTCTCATTTTCCTCTTGACAATACCCTATAGATTCTCTATGGGGTTCAGGTCTGGTGAGTTTGCTGGCCAGTCAAGCACACCAACACCATGGTCATTTAACCAACTTTTGGTGCTTTTAGCAGTGTGGGCAGGTGCCAAATCCTGCTGGAAAATGAAATCAGCATCTTTAAAAAGCTGGTCAGCAGAAGGAAGCATGAAGTGCTCCAAAATTTCTTGGTAAACGGGTGCAGTGACTTTGGTTTTCAAAAAAAAAAACAATGGACCAACACCAGCAGATGACACTGCACGACCAAATCATCACAGACTGTGGAAACTTAACACTGGACTTCAAGAAACTTGGGCTATGAGCTTCCCCACCCTTCCTCCAGACTCTAGGACCTTGGTTTCCAAATGAAATACAAAACTTGCTCTCATCTGACAAGAGGACTTTGGACCACTGGGCAACAGTCCAGTTCTTCTCTTTAGCCCAGGTAAGACGCCTCTGACGTTGTCTGTGGTTCAGGAGTGTCTTAACAAGAGGCATACGACAACTGTAGCCAAATTCCTTGACACGTCTGTGTGTGGTGGCTCTTGATGCCTTGACCCCAGCCTCAGTCCATTCCTTGTGAAGTTCACGCAAATTCTTGAATCTATTTTGCTTGACAATCCTCATAAGGCTGTGATACAGCACTCTGTGAACAGCCAGCTTCTTTGGCAATGAATGTTTGTGGCTTACCCTCCTTGTGAAGGGTGTCAATGATTGTCTTCTGGACAACTGTCAGATCAGCAGTCTTCCCCATGATTGTGTAGCCTAGTGAAACAAACTGAGAGACCATTTTGAAGGCTCAGGAAACCTTTGCAGGTGTTTTGAGTTGATTAGCTGATTGGCATGTCACCATATTCTAATTTGTTAAGATAGTGAATTGGTGGGTTTTTGTTAAATGTGAGCCAAAATCATCACAATTAAAAGAACCAAAGACTTCAGTCTGTGTGCATTGAATTTATTTAATACACAAGTTTCACAATTTGAGTTGAATTATTGAAATAAATGAACTTTTCCATGACATTCTAATTTATTGAGATGCACCTGTAGAGGTCTCAAAAGACTTGGTGGGTGGGTGGGTAGATGGATAGATAGATAGATAGATAGATAGATAGATAGATAGATAGATAGATAGATAGATAGATAGATAGAAATGATCTGGTACCTGAGAGCTGACTGACAGTCAACTGTTTTTGATAATCATGCAGTAGTAAAAACTATGCTAATAATTCTGATTAAAACTTGTACTTTTATATTTCTGAATATGTAATTGAATATTTGAAATGTTTAACTTAATAACTGAGAAACTTCAAGCACTGTTTATTCTTTGGCCTTCTTTGTTCTATTGTGGTTATTTCTTTTATTGCATGAAATTTGATTCTTTGTTCTTTTTGTTCTTCATTTTTAAATGACTTGTTTACTTCTCTTGAGTAATTAAACAATGTTTACTTATCTGAGAAAATACCTGAAGGCTAAATGTCATTGTTTTAATTTGTTATTACCAATATTAATGATGAAAAAGGATGTGTTCAATAACATAATTGTTTTGTCGTTGGTGTGGCACTGAAATGAATATGCAGAACTGTGAAATTTCACTGGGATTGGTACCAGCTACTGAAATTTTGGTATGGCGACAACATTCGTCAAATAAACAGAGCCAAACGCAAACAGGCTTTCTGAGCTACATGGGATCAAGGCAGAATTTGGGATGCGCACTACTGTATACCGCATCAATATCTGTTCTCCAGTGCACTCACTTGGCATCTCTTGCTCTTTTCATCTCTCACTCTCTTTCAAATGCGTTTTCTTTTCCTTTGTATGAACTCATAATAAACAGATACCAACATGACAGGGATTTATTGCACAAAGAGCCTCTCTCTCTTTCAGACATGCTTCTCCATTGACCAGAATTGATTCTAATGGTGGACATGGTGAATACGGACGGCTCGATACTGGAAACACTGACACTTCTGGAAACGTTTCGAGACTGAGCTCAGAAGCGATTCTTTATACTAAAAATCTGAGGGGCAATTTAGCATTAGCGTGTGGCCGCATGATTATCTGCGCCTGTCAAGAATTTAGCGCACGTGTTTTTGCAACGGTTTATATGTATCACCGCAATAAAGACTTTATAAGAATCCGCTTTCTTGCCCTCTATGAAATGAAAATAAAAATCTGCACACAATCTCTTTTATCTCTGTCAGTATTCATTACTGAAAGAGGAGCAAATAGCAATGCGCCGCAGTTTTTCCATTTAACCTCACTAGCTCCGCTAACCCTCGCTAAATCATTCAGGGCACAGGCGGTGATGGAATTGACTTTTCTTGGGTCTTGTACCTCATTGTAATAACAACAGTCCAAATGAAATGCCGCTAATCTATTAACACATTAAATTAGTCAGTTTGTAAGACACTCACAATTATAGCCTAGCGGAGAAAAACAAAGCAAAACCAAATGTCATTTCCCAGGGCAACTCATTGCCAGCTTGAGAAGATCAATCATTGTATATTACATAATAAATGGACTATTTTATAAAAAGCAATATAAAATAACCATAAAATTTGCATCACCCTGCAAAGGCCATTCCACTCTGTTATTATTTTTTTACGCAGACATTTTGGAGAATCTTTACACAGCTCTATTTAATTAAAGTTCACAATGACTACACAAAAACCCCCAAAACAATGAGAGAAACTAAAGTAATTAGTAATTAAAGAGAAATTAAAGTAGCCGATATAACAAACAATTTGTGTATTTTTAATCAGTGACATCAAAAGTACCAGAAAAAAAGTCTTGTATATGCAGCCTAACAGACATGCTGTTGTTTATATATCCATTATGCTGTAAAGTTTACAATAATAAAAGTAAAAGAGAGGTGAGGGAGATAGTTCTTGATCTCCCTCACCCCTCTTTTACTTTTATTATAGTAAACTTTACAAAATAATGCATATGTTGAGGCAATATTTCAATAGGGTCTGGCTGCAGACATGCACTTGCATTTTCAGGCTTGCACTCTCAGACTTGCACTCTCAGACACCTGCACTTCCGCAAGTGACGTCACTTGCAGTCTTTTTTATTTTTTATTTTATTGTATTTATTAATCATTTTTAAATTGAATCTCTCAACATTTTACACAAGTAGCCAGGTGGTGAAGACAAGAGAAAATAACTAAATTACAATGTCACTTGCAATCGTCACTTGCACTTTTCACTACCTGCGATGTCACTTGCAATCCACATACTGTGCGTGTTGCCAATGGAGACAAGACGCTGTGGTGGTTAAACGATTAAAACTAATTTAGTACTATAACATACAGGGTCCTGCAAATCATCTGTAAGAGAAAAAGACAAGACCCGCAAATCCGCGGCAACAGAACAGCAGAATATGAACACAATGCGCAAAGTCTCTTGTTAAGCACTTTTAAACCTCCAGTAGAAAACCATAAACACTTAGGCTGATAGTGCTATTAAAAGATCAAATTCGATATAGTTTATTAATTTATTGTACTACAAGGCAAGCATATGTCCATGAACACAACGAGCAAACTTTCACTTTTCCTCCCATACAGCAAAACGCTTAATGTGGCATAATAACGGACTAAGATGATAAAGACCAAATTCATTAGCCTATTTCTTATTGTTGATGCAAACTATACAGACCATATGAACGCGCATTAAGAAATGCATTAAGTGATATTTAAAGGACCAACTCCGTGCAGGCAAGCAGACGAGCCCAGAACGCAATGCTTTAAGTTGCACATTAAACGTTTTCCTCCCGTAGAAAATCATTATAAATAAAACACGTAATGCAGCTTAATGGACAAAGACAATGATACAAAAGGGCTGTAGATATTTTATTCTAAATGGGAAAACGTGAAACTTTGCGCGTTGCGTTTATTCTTGGCTCACCTGCTTATCTATTAATTATGTTTTAAAAATTAAGAGGAGCATATTGAGTTTGGTCTTTATATTCTTAGTCCGTTATGCCACATTATGCAGTATGGGAGGAAAACACTATATACATATACATTTTATTAATAAACTGTATATTGAATTTGATCTTTTAATAGCACTATCTTAACATATTAAGCCATATTAAGTGTTAATGTTTTTCTATGTGAGGTTTAAAAGCACTTAATGAGAGCACTACATTCATATTCTGCTGTTCTGTTGCCACGGATTTGTGGTTCTTGTCTTTTTATCTTACAGATGACTTGCAGGACCCTGTATGTTATGATATTAAATTAGTTTTAATCGTTTAACCACCACAGTCTTGTCTTGTCTTCATTGGCAACACGCACGGTTTGTGTGGATTGCAAGTGACATTGCAGGTGGCGAAAAGTGCAAGCGTCGATTGCAAGTGACATTGCAATTTAGTTTCTTTTTTCTTGTCTTTACCAACTGGCTACTCATGTAAAATGTTGAGAGATTCAATTTAAAAATAATTAATAAATTAAATAAAATGAAAAATAAAAAAGACTGAAAGTAACGTCACTTGCGGAAGTGCAGGTGCCTGAGAGTGCAAGTCTGAGAGTGCAAGTCTAAAAATGCAAGTGCATGTCTGCGGCCAGACCCTTCTCCAATAATTTGGTATGTCTTGGTATTTATTTTATTGATCTACTTTTAGGGACCATGTGTAATATTTTATCTATCTATCTATCTATCTATCTATCTATCTATCTATCTATCTATCTATCTGTCTATTTATCTGTCTTAATTAAACAACAATATTGTTAAGAACAAGATTTATATTTTTAGCAGCTTTAATCAGTCCTCTAATTTAAAGAATCACTATTAATGAATGTTTTATTAAATTATCATGAAGTGAAGACTATACCAACAAATGTTCTTTATTACTGACTTGAATAATTACTTTTATGGTAAAGTTTAATTTTCAATGTTTACTTAATTAGGAATAGGCCTACTTGAAGGCTAAACGTCACTGTTCTAAATTTAAATGGTTAATATTTATATTAATACTTAACATTTTTTAATTAAAGTGTCCCTATTATGGATTTTTGAAAATGACCTTTCATGCAGTGTGTAACACAGCTCTAAGTAAATGAAAACATCCTGCAAAGTTTTAAATCTGAAAGTGCACCGTGTATAAAGTTATTGTCTCTCAAAAGAAAGAGTCGACTCTGAATCATTGAAACGAGTCGTTTTTAAAACGAATCCCAAGCCGTTTCATGTTGATGTCAAAATGAAACATTAGCATATTGCCCGCCCACTTGTTGCGCGGCAGACCTGGGAAAACTTGGACTTTCGCGTTGGTCTGAATGAAAATGCAAATTCATTCTTTGCCACTAGGTGCCGCTTTTGGAGAGTTAAAAGCTCGCAAACACGCCTTTAAATGAAATCGACCAATCAAAGGAGGGGTTTGGAAAAATGAATCGTTGAACGAATCGTTTGGGAGTCGTTGAGCAAATAAGGTAAAAAAATAAATGCATATTATAAGAAAATGAAAGTGTTTTTTTGACCTTGCATGCATGTCAACCTGTTGTTGGGGACTCCCAAAACCAAAATATGAACCTTTCATAACCCATAATAGGGGCACTTTAAAGGAGTGTGTTCAACAGTATTAAAACATCCATTAGTATCAACTTCGTGATTTTTTTAATTTAAATTTTGGTATTGTGAAAACCATATTTTGAGTCTTCTGAAGCTGTATTATAGGTGAGCAACAAGAAAGGAAAATTATGAGTGAAATTCAATCTATTCCTTCCACATGACTTCAGAAGACTTAAACATATTTTAGTGTCATATGGGCTACTCTTTTATATTTTTTGTTGATTTTTGGAGCTTGACACATATAGTAACTATGTAATCTTCTTGTATGCAAATGAACTGCTTGAAAATTCAAATGTTCTCCTTTTGAGTTCCAGCGAACAGCATGTGGGTTTAGAACAACATGAGGATGAGTAAATAGTGACAGAATTATCTTTTTTGGGCAAACTTTCTCTTTTTAATGCCACGGCTGACTATGCGTGATAAATACCGAACCTGAGAGCGGAAGAACTTTTGTAGCGAGTGCGAACAGTGAATCAACATTTATATATTCTCCGCACTCCTTGTACAAGTACACTCACGCATATATGTGAACACACACGTACCAGTTTCAGAAACACACCAAGAGCTCATGAGTTTCCACCTCAAAGCAGCAGTCAATCTGGTTTGCAAAGAAGGTGCGATGCAAAGAAACATCAAGCGCACGAGACGGCTGCAGGGCCGCTCACTACGTCGCTAGCATTTGAAGAAGCACAGACGAGATGGAAGACAGCGAAATAAGAGGGAAAGGAAGGGAGAGAAACACAAGCGACATCAAACAGCCACACATTCCCGCACGCGCTGAGTCTGGGCTGGTGGGGAGAGCTCAACGTTTGTCCTAATCAATACCCAGCACAAGGCATTGAGATGCAGCCAGGGGCTTCCAGCCAGGCAAACGTCCAGGCCGACTGCCAAAGGATGGAGGGAAGAGTGCTGGGGAGGAGGAGGGGGTGATGGGACAGGAGACAACTTCACAATCTAAAACGTTTCCATCCGCAGCCACAATGGGTGTGCCGTGCTTTCAAAAATGTCTTCCTGTCACTTATGGTGAGGGCTCATTGGAAGGTCTTAAGGACATTGTGGATCTGCACTTAGGATCTGAAATTGATCATTTTATAGTGACCCTGATCCGATTAAAATCCAAATTGTGGTTAAGGACATATCAAAGGGCTCCATCGAAATACATTTTTGCTGGGTGCAAAAGTAATAATTTGCTAACAGATATTCATATTTATACTTGCATTCTGACAAAAACTTTAAAGCAGTTTAAAAAAAAATCACTGTTGTTTATTGTTCTACATTAAAAACGTTTCAGAAACCATACTGTGGATGGATGGATGGATGACTGGATGATTGATTTATTGATTGATTGATTGATTGATTGATTGATTGATTGATTGATTGTAGTTTACGTATATAGATTTTCCAAAAATAATTAGTAACTGCAAAGTTACATTTTAATTGAAAATATAGAATAATTTTATACAAACAATTTTAACCCAAATGTTGTGAAAATAATTTAAGTAGCCTCAAAATGTACTGAGTCTGTATTACAAAAACCAAATCAAGCCAAATTGCAACGTTTGTGTATAATATATGTTAACTGTATATATGTAATGAACAATGTAATTACATTGTTATATAGTGCACATCAACACATTACAAAATGATAATTGTGTCAAGATTCAACACTCTGAGTCAAGATTACAAATTTAAATTCATAAAATTATGAAAATACAATTGAAACGTCAAAACATCTTAGAATATGTTCCTTCGATGTTATTTCATTTTCATAATCTTTCGACTATATTCAATGCTACAACTTTATTCTCAAAATATTTTACTTTCTTTTTTTTTTACGTTTAAGTTAATGTTACACCTTTATTATTTTATGAAACTTCATGGCTTTTTTCTCATAAAACATTATTCTCAACACAGTATGACTAAATTTATAATCTTAGATTTTTAACATGGCACTAAAACGCAATATTTTTGGTCCATTTTCTTGTAAGTAAAAGACATTAAGTGCATATACTGTGTCTTCTAAAGGTTTGTTTTGTAAACTTTTAGAAGTACACTAGCATTTACAGTGTAGACGCCCTCAAAGCTGACAGATGTGTACTAAAAGCCACAAAACTTTCCAATTTTACACAAAAAATCAGGATCTTTAAGGCGAAAACCCTAAAATCTGTAAAAGACTACTTAAAATGGCTCACAGCAGAGCTCTGTTTTGAGAGATTATTGTGTTACCAAGAGAAAGATTCTCTGATGAATGGAGAGCAAAAGATTGTTTTATGGGTTTTATGGGTAAAATTATCCATGTTATGATTGGCCGGGCTTGGATTGAGCACCTTTTTTGAGCACATACGACCAGAACAACAGAGCTCAGTCTTTTGTGCACATAAATGGGTTCATAGCGCTGGAGCTTTTCAGAAAAAAAAAAAAAAAAAAAATGAGGCTTGCATCTCCTTTGCTTTCCTCTCCCCCTCCGCCTCCCCCCTTTTCAATCTTTCTATCAATGTCTCTATCATACGGTCGTGTTGCCACTTTGCTATTTTATTCACAACACAAGAATGCACTCCCAGTTTCCCAGGAGGATGACGCTGAATAAGGGAAAAGATGTAGAGGGCTTTGTTTCTAGCTGCTGTTTCCCTTCAGTCAAGCTTTCTGTTGTTTAAATGTTTACACTGAATAGCCCAGAGGCTTGAAACAAGCTTGTATGCAGCAGGAAAATGACACTTTGTCAGAATTTCATCACATTTTCTCCTTTCCAAGCACTTCTGCCATGACAAGTTCGCTTTGAATGATTTGCTAATTTAATTTCGACACTAAGCATGTCAGTGGCCAAGGTCTCTTCAGAAGACACTCACTGTGCATTGCGGCTATTCAGAAACAACCTTCGCTACATAAAGGCTTTATAAGGACATACATACACACACCAGCCATTTCCACTTTGACTTTTTCCTGAATTTCTTGACAAATTATCTTGAAGCAAAAGCACATGCAGAACGTTTATTAAGCTTATAATACCACCGGCATTTTCCCCTCTGTTGCAGTAAACAACCAGAAAATGAAAACCAAATTCACTTATACTGATGCTCTTTTATTTAAACTAGTCCTGAAATAATGAGTTTCCTCCAAAGGCAGGAATTTCATTATTGACATCCCTCTCATCAAGCATTCAATCTTACAGCATTCAGCTTCTGTTTCCACCCACCTTAAATATCAAATGGTCTGCCTGCGAAACTGAATTGTAAAGATTCTATTACAGCTTTCTTTGGTTTGTAGATTGATTTGAGCTCAGGTACAGAACAAAGCCTTATCCAGAAAAGAGAAAACTTAGATTTGATCTTATTGGTTCATTGGTTCTTTTAATCCCACACGGTTTTGATTATGTCAACAGAACGGAAACACATTTTAGAATATGCAAACCAATGTTACAATGTTATCGCATTGGACTAAAACCTACTTTTGTTCACACAGGGTATAACAACTTCTCAAAAATATTGTTTGTTTTTTTAACACACTTGTGGTGTCCCCAGTCAAAAATGACCAGCCTACAAAAAAAAAAAAAAAAAAAAGTGCTCATAAATTTCTTGTTACAATATTACTACCAAATACTTCAGACTTTTTGACTTGTTTTCTTTCAGTTATGACAGATTTTGTATTTCTTTTTGGAACTGATTGAGATCAATTGAGCTTATGCACCTGTTTTCCACTCAAAAACAGAGGATAAAAGGCTGGTCATTTTTGACAGGGAACACCAAATTAGATGAATTTTCAGCACAGCACAAGGGTTAAGAAAGTAAACAGGGTCAGTTTTGTATCTTGCCATTAAATATTACATCAAATTGAATGATATTGTGGCTGGCATCCCAGCAAGCACGAAACATTTCAACATTTCACAATGTTGCATTTTGGTTGCAGTTAGGTCATGTTGCAGTACAATGTGTGTGTGTGTGTGTGTGTGTGTCCATATATGGTCACATTTTCTCACTAACTAACTATTAACTATGACTTTTGCCTCAATAGACTCCTGATTTGCTGCATATTAATAGTTAGTAATGTAGTTAAGTTTGGGTATGGGGTAGGATTAAGGGATCTGAAATATGGTTATTCAGAACAAGACATTAATATGTGCTTTATACGTACTAATAAACAGCCAATATGCTAGTAATATGCATGCTAATAAGCAACTGGTCCTGAAACTAAAGTGTTACCCCATTCCCATTCCTAAACTTAACAACTACCTTACTAACTATTAATAGGCAGGAGTTTAGTAGTTTAGTGAGGCAAAAATCATAGTTAATAGTTAGTTTATAGTGAGAATTGGTCCCTAAACTGTCACCATTTTAAACACCCAAAATATAAGTGTTTGAAAAATTGATTTTGAAATGTCAAGGTTATGTATCTGTATACCAAACTGCAATCTTGTGGAATGTTTCATTTAGCTTTTCATATAACGTAGCTGTACATTTCCAAAATGCAGCAAAAATACTTACGTATATAGAATGTTAGTTATGATCAAAATAAAACCAGATCAATTTATAATAATTTTTGGAAAGTTTTGTTCACTTTTTTATTTCAAGTTCAAAGGCAACTTTGTGCCAACAGTGAACAATTTATCAGCCTGCCAAACATTGCACTTAAGTAAATTGTGATTATTCATATTAATTTGACTTGGAAGAGAACAGTAGAAAAGATGTTTTGAATGGGTACACTAGAAATAAAAAGCTCACTCATGCAAATATCGAACAGCATACACACAGAGAGAGTCTGACAGGAGGCCAGATATTTCCTTTTGAAACATTGGTGTATTTTTTTTTTACAGCATTCAGCATTGAATTTTCTGGAGTCTTGTACAATATCTCATTTTACTAACAATGGTCACTAATTTCACCAATGCCATTAATCTTAGACACATTTAGATGGGCAGATACAAGACTCTCACAGTTAAACCCTGCAGACAAGTCTAATTTATACCAGCACAATTTGGTGTCGGTCTAGCTTGTAAGGCCTTTTCAATAACGATGTCTTGATATCAACATCCCACAATGGAGGTCAGCATTCAAAGCGCAACATATGCAGAGACAGTCTTGTCAATAGCATGAAAAAACTCTGAAAAACACAAAATGTAACCCATCGTCAGCTCCAGAAGATCAATCCTCATATATTATGACTATTGTATTAACACTACACAGCATCAACCTTCAACTTACACAACCAGCATCTACCTTCAAGTGTCGTGCCATAAATAGATGTGATATATACTGAAGCCGTGAGTTTAACACTTTGCCGTAGCGACTCTGCAGAAACATTTATATGTTCTCGACATAAATAATGTTGTAGTAAAACTGAACACTGTAGCAATATTAAGAGAGCAGGCGATTACAAAACTGAAGGGTTCTCATTACCATCATCAAGTGAGCAGCTTCCAGCAGCTGGTCGTTGACAGAAACTGCTTCCTTACTGATTGGAGCCAGCCTGAGATTCCTGAGCCAAATGATGTTTGTAGATATTCACAGGATTCGGTTTAACACAGAATTTAAAAAAGCTTCATGAATTAATCCTCGTTTGCACCAACTGACTACTGAGACAGGATCAAACCCGATAACAATGGCGTTCCAGTGGCGTAATATAAAAAGACATTCATTTGCAGTAGAATAATGAAACGGTTTCTTTCGAGTGCTCGCAGCGAACGGATAGCAAACAGTCGGATCTCCTCGGGGACTGCATTAGGAGTCTGCATTTCATGGATGCAATGCTAGATCTGACTCTCGTTGCCCTCACACAAACACTGACAGTCATACCCCCTCAGGCTCACTGCAATTACTAGGCAGGGGCCCTAAAGTCTAAACTTATCTGATTATATTTCCATTCTGCACTATCCAAACAGTTTTACCGCTCGAACGAGTCCGTTTAAAAGCCTCCTGGAGTGAGATACAGGCTCTGAACAGTCAGTCTACAGGTTCTCTAATATAAGGCTACAATCGCGTTTTGGTCTCGAGGCAGATTAACGTGAGCCACCGCTCTGATAAAAAGCAAAATTTGACATCCAATAATGAAAAAACAGACGGAGCCTTTCAGAGGTCGACGTGCCTCATTTTGAGCCATTTATTCATTCCTCAGTCTACTGGCTGTATGAATAAACATCAGCAGACTGCAGTGGTGAGGAACGAGGAATAGCTACTGTGTTAGACGGCGTGGGATCGTAGGAACTGGGCTGTCAGTCTGTTTCACCTGGGGGCCTTGCGCTGGGGCTGTCGCAGCCAGGGCTCGCAGAAAACGCCGAGCGTTTTGTCAAAAATTCACGAGACATCTGTTGCCATGCCGGGACCTTGCTTCGAAGACGTTTAATTAAATAAGTGTCACGGCGCATACAGATAAATATGCCGCAACTGGTGCACGGGCGCATAATTATGACAGGGCATCTAGGGAGCTGTGGTCTTCCATGCTCATTATGGCCCATCTGGGACATCAAAAAACAGCGCTCGAGTCCCATGTGTTCATATGGGAACAAGCTTTTACTGGTGCCCTCAAAGGAGGGGAACATCCGCATGGTGGCGAATTTCAACTACCGCAACTGCAGCTCGAATTTCCTGGAGCTTTTAAGGCAAATGGGTCAGATTTGCGTGATTTTGTCGACGTGTATGAATGAAATCACTTGACGTCTTGACATATGTCTGTGCGCACACGTTATCCCGCTTAAACAACAGAGCAGGCAGTTTTAATCGCATAAAGATGTGGATTCCACCCGAATTCATTTTTGTAAGCATGGAGGATTATCAAATATAATCAGAAGATTTAAAGATGGCTGACAGCTGTCATATGATGCAACAAAGTGCCACTAAGACATTGTTTCGAAAATGCGATACAACAGTCAGGATTAGTTGAAAATCCAAGGAATAAACTGTCCACACGCACACACAATGTTCTGAGGCATATCTGTGCTCTTCTTCGAGATTTCGAAAGGCATTTGTGCACTGGTTTAATGGCATCATGCTCCAAAGGCGGTCAGCCTCACAAAGGGGGTTTCTGCTTTTCAATGAGTGCAAAATAATTGTCACTCTGTCGGAGCCATCTCTTTTTGCGGACTCTATCAGGTATCCCGGTGGAATTAGAGCCGGATCACTATTAAACGCAGCACGAGAAACATATTCAGCTTTCGGATGGAAAAAACAAGCACATGACACCTCCGCGTCCCCAGAGACCTCTTCAGCTTCTGAGCCCTCCTAATTTATGGAATACTCCGTGTTCCCCACCCTCCGCAAGGATGACTGATCCCATTCTGCCGTGCCCTGCATGCCACTCACGCTGTTACTCATTAGCGGGAAGCTTCAGAACAAATATAGAGGCCCCATGGGGGGAACGTTGGGCATCAGAGGCTTCTCGCTCCCCGATGGTGGTTAATGCCACCCTCCGTGAAGGAAAGAGCCTCTGACTTGCTGCTGGTTCTTCTTACCACCCTCTGTGACAGGTACCCGTTTGGTCGTTCGGGGCTGCAAAGTCTGGCAGCTTCAAGTGGAGCCGAGCAATTGATCACCAGAGAAAGATTTGAGGTGAAAAGGGTTCAGAGAGCCTTTTCTACCCATTGACCAAAGTGCTGGGTTTCCTTTTAGTCACCGCTAAGCTCCCTTAAAGCTGTCCAAGGGCATTAAAAGTACACTTAAGGATGAAAACAGGGATCTGATCAATACTAGGAAAAACAAAGCTGCCCTCAACAGCTCTAAACAAACATCGGACAGACCTTGTCTATAGCGCACTAGGGTATGCGTATGCTCCATGACAGGATGCTAATAAGTGTCAGCAACATCGTGCAATACATAATAGGGGATGGCTGAACGCTTCTTAGATAAGATAGGGGGTCGTTTATACCCACAATGTGGCCTGCTCAAAGGCCAACATGCTCAAGGATTATGCCGCTTTTAGCACTCCGATGCTTAGGGCATTGTAATTATCAGATGCACCTCAGCCTATCCATGCCTCTTCACAATGAATGAATCACCAGTGCCAGTGCTTTAAGATCTGTCAACCAGGATGGATCACTGGGCTGTATATCAGCCATCTGCCTGCGGATGCCGAGGCCATTTTTACAGCAGCTAATAGATGAGAAATGCACCCCGTGGACAGAGCAGAACACCTTGACAAAAGGTAAAATACCCTCAGGAGTGAACTGGACGAACGAGCGATGGTATGACACTCTGGAAGATGGATAACAGATTGATGCAATTATATTGCTGATGTATTTAGTTGCTCGACAAGTCAATTTAAATCAACATATTGTCTCTCTTGCTCATATGCTTTATTTGGATTATTTATTATCATTAATTGCTATAATTGCGGATCCCTATAGGGATGTTCAGCTCAACAAGTGTCATTTCAAACCAGAACATGTGACTTTATTAATTTGCTTTTCTTAAAAAAATTATATATATATATATATATATATATATAAATATATAATATTATTATTATTATTATTATTATTATTATTAGAACATTAAATACAAAAAATATATATATTTTTAACAATAACTGTATACAACTTTTACTCAAAATAATCAATACAGTCAGTATTTTATTCATTACTTTACAAAAAAAAATAAAAAATAACAGAAATAAATAGATAAAGTGCATTATCCTTTCACAAGCCTCTCTGTAGATATTGAACTTTAAGAACTGACATGGTGGAATGGCTGTTACTGTTAATCTGACAACAGCACACAGTTCTTAGCCGATTATTTCAAATTGACCAAATATGAGCAGATTCACTGTATTTCCACCTACCAAATGGGCAAGACAGCATGGTAATTGAAATGAGAATTAAATTGAATTTCCTTTCAGCTAGACACATGACATTGCTTGAAAAAGCTTGCATCCATTATTGCATTTTGGTATTTATGTCATTTTCTAAGATCTGATCACAACTGAGCTGAGATAAACGTTTTGTTCTTTGAACAGACCTCTCTTTTCAAACTTTACCCAATGTGTAAGTGTGGTCTAGTAGCGACTAACACAAGTGAACTGTTATGTGCAGTATTGATGCTGGGTGCCTGTGATCTCTCCATCCCATGGGAGTGTTCTACAAGTGATGGAGCATGCTGGCCATAGCTAGAGACCACAGGGTATTACTTCAACCACATCTGAGGTTATCACCAACAAATTCATAGCAGCAAATATCATAGTACAAACTTCACTGGTAAATAATTAATGCTTTATTCCCAAAGGAATACTAATAATATTGCTATTGTAATTCAGAAGAGACCTTAAGATCTGGATAAGTTGAAATCTTGAAAACAATCTGAAGATTTCAGCTTAACCGGTATGCTCATTTTGATTCTAACAGGATTCATGTTTGATCCCGTTAGAATTGGTTCCAAGTTATGACTGGAATTCCATTAGCATTCAGTAAGGATTCTTTCCATAAATCCCACACATCACTGAGCTCGGAGTCTCAGGGGCCACAATGAGATCGGAGACGCTTACCTTGCGCCCAAGTGTTATTGATGAATGAAAACATCAGAATCCATCCGGCGCTCCACTTCAGACTTAACGCGCGCCTTGACATGATGCTCCGACACATCTGTGAGTCGGCAGCACGCGTTCGCCCGCGCCGCGCTGGATACATGTTGCGCCGTAGTCCCGGTTTCCCCAAAGCGATGCGAGACACTGAGCGCGTCGCTCCCGTGCGTCCAAAACCAGAGCTTAATAAGGAGGAGTCTATAAATCAGTCTGTACGCATCAGGCACCAATAAACTGCTGCAAAGTCCGATGAAGCAAAGTTTAAGAACTGCATAAACAGCACGATTTCAAATGACAATCATTTTAAACTTTTATTAATTATTTTGATTATATATTCAGGTTTATTTACAAAAAGTTAGGCAATAAGAATTGTTTAATCTCAGAAACCTTTCTGAACTGGGTTCAGATGAATTCAATCAGTTGCGTTCAAAGGAGTGAAACGATTCCGCTGCATCCCTGCGCGTCATGAAGCATCTCAAAGTGGATGCTATGAAAAAATACACTATAAAGCCACTGCTGGAGAAAAGTAAGGGCTGAAGTAGTGGTCTCTCGATGAGGAAATATTCCGTCCTGTATCTTGGATGTATTCCCCCAAAAATGCAGTGTCCGTGTCCTTTCAGTACCGCGAGCAACAATGTAAGAGTGTCTGATAACTCAGGACTGAAGCAGAACTCCTTCGCTGGGGAATGTCGCCACCACGCGGCGGATGGGAGAACCGCATCTTCCTATCACGACGTATTTTTGTTTATAATAGATCCATCCAGCATCATTCAAGGTTTGGACGTTCATACTTCGGCGAGACCATGTTTACGAAAATGCTAAGAGTGTTTAACTCAAACACGCAGCGAGCTCTGCTTATCTATGAACGTTTTATTAATTAGTAGAGAGTTGCAATTAGTTCAAGCTGTCCACAATTTCCCACAGGATGCCAGAATTATAACTCCTTGTAACTCCACAGTGCAAGTTCTCTGTTTGCCAAGAGAGCACGAGCTCATAGAGCAACATTATTATTAGTTGCTCTCTTTCTTTCTCTCTCTCTCTCCCCCACTCTCTCTGTGAGACCGCAGGCTCAGTGTAAGCTTTGATCCTGAGGACACAAATCTGGTTTTAAATTCCGAACAGATCCACAGACTACTGCACTCGTTACCCAAGCATGCTATGACTCACATACTGCACAACTGTTCAAGTTACATCCAGAAACCGCATTCATTCCCACACTGAGCAGGAGGCAAAAATCAAAATGATAACTCACATTCTAAATATAAGCATGTGGGGTGTTACTTTACCAAATGTGCTTCAATCCTTAAACTCAGAGCATGGTAAGATGGTACAGATGATGGTGGAGGTGATAATGATAGTATTGGTGATGACTGTCATAGTAATGGTAGTGACAATACTGGCGGTGTTGATGATAATGATAATGATGGTGATAATGAAGATACTGCTGGGAATGAGAGTTGTGTTGATAATGCTGAAGGTGTATTGATATTGGTAATGATAATGATACTGTTGGGGATGTAATATTTGTGTTGTTTTTTTTTTGGACATTATTGGTGATGATGATGGTAATGATGATATGTTGATTGTGTTAAAGATAGTGGTGGTAATTATGGTTATGGTTGGTGTGGTAATGATAGTGGCAATGATGATATTGCTGGTGTTGATAATAGTTGTTTTGGTTATGATAGTATTGGTGGTGTTTATGATAATGGTGGTAATGATGATAGTGACTGAATATGTTGATGGTGGTAGTGATAGTAATGGTGGTAATGAAGATACTGCCTGTGATGGTACATGTGATTAGTTGTAATCATGGAACTGTTGATGATGCTGATGTGGTAATGATAGTGGTAATGACAATACTGATGGTTATGATAATAGCTGCATTGATTATGATAGCATTGGTGATTATGATGATGGTAATATTTATAGTGATTGATTATGTTGATGGTTTTAATGATAGTGGTGGTGGTAATGAAGATACTGCCAGTGATGATAGATGTGATGGTTGTAATCATGGGAGTGTTGATGTGGTAATGATAATACTGATGGTTATGATAATAGCTGAACTGATTATGATAGCATTGGTGATGATTATGATGATGATGATGATGATGATAGTAATATTGATAATTTTTGATTATATTGATGGTGGTAATGACAGTGGTGGTGGTAAAGAAGATACTGCCAGTGATGATAGATGCAATGATGTTAATGACAGTGCTGATGTGGTAATGGTAGTGGTAATGATAGTACTACTGGTTGTGATATTAACTGGGTTGATTATGATATCATTGGTGGTGGTGATGATGATAATGATGATAGTGATTGATTATGTTGATGGTGATAATGAAGATACTGCTGGTGATGATAGGTGTGATGGTGGTAATCAGAGTGTTGATTATTTTGATGATAGTGATGGTGGTAATGGAGATACTGTTGGTGATTATGATATTGTGGTGGTGATGGTGGTAATGATGGTGCAGATGCAAATGATGGTGGTGCAAGTGATAATGTTTAAAACCTATTCTGAATACTGGCAAACAAGTCTGGAGGCATGACATTTACATACTTAATTATACTTTTTTAAACACTTCTTTTTATAGTTGCTATATAAATAAAGCTTGACTTGCTAGTAATTTTGTGAAGATGATGATGATGATGATGGTAATAATCATGATGGTCATGAAGCAAATTGATTATACTAATGAATAAGGCTGATTGTGTTCCATTAAAATATGGAATATATATAAATATATATTCTTCAGCCCTCAGGGGATCCACCTCTGAGTAAACGTTTTTATGTTCAACAGATTGCCTATGGTTTTTAATTAAGCAACATTCACTACTTAACATGATTAACATGTGGGCTGGGGCAGAAGGAGAACAGTAACCAAATAAACCTCATGAGTGATGCTAACTGGGCCTTGAACTGTTGACTGCGAAGGTGGATGAGGTAAAAGTGAACCGTATTGATTAACACACACAATGCTGCACTGCAGCTTTCAAGAAAAGCATTTCTCCATTAACGAGGCAACAGAGAGTTCACGGCATGTGGTACTGCTCCGCAGTCCATGCTGTCGTGCTCTCCTGACGTCTCGTCAGAACCACATCACCTCAGCAGCAGGGTTCCTGCGCTTGCTGGAGCCGCGTCGAGCTGCGTTTCTCATGGCCCGTTTTAATGATGCTCAGATGATGAGACTCACAGGCTGGGTGGCAGCTTTCCGCTCCCAGTCTGATGCAGACGCAAATTGCGTCTGTCTTGCTGTTATTATCCTGCTGTGCACTGCACCCAGGTAGACATGGCAGGTGGAAAGAAACACTAGTTAACTGGCGGGGGGAATAGGTCCTGCACCATGTCTTGCTGTATGTGTTCTGTTTGACTTAGAATAGTACAGATATAAAACGGATGAATAAATTCATACAGTAATGGGGTAGGCGGTATGACCAAAATCTTACATCATGCTATGAGTAATTTTACATCACTGCTTTTTTTCCTGGACATTCAAAAAAATGGTGTGTATACTGAAAAACAGTGTATATATGTAATAATTATGAGCTTTTTGGCCTTTGTTTTTCCATTGTGACTATTTGGATAAACTTTTCAACTAAATACATTATAAATGAAAGATAGATCCTCTAATTTGGTTACTCTCCAAATAATATTGTCAACCATTGTTCACTACTATAAATTGGAGTAAATGCAAAGTGCAATATGGTTAAATGTAAGACTGGACCAAACTGAAATGTACGCTTTTTAACACTATTTGAGCACAACAAACAACTTTAATGGGACATTTAACATAGCTGTCTTGAAGCAGAGAAAGGCGCAGAGAACCCAAGCGCAATTTATTTACAATGGTGACCATCCAGAAATATAAATAATGAACTTAATCCACATGAAACAAAACATAACTATGTAGTTGATGGTTATATTTTGTTTCATGTGGATTAAGTTCATGCTTAACTTGACAATGAACAATGACCTGGAACATGGAACTGTGTAATGTACTTCAATACACAACTAGGAAAGGTGGCAACCATTGCAGTTTAAATACATGACTATGGTTTAAAAAAAAAAAAAAAAAACAATGACAGAACTACTAAATAAGACATCAAGACAATGACTGTGAACCAATGAGAAGACAGAATAAATAACATGATAATAAGACAATGTACCAATGAGAAAATGACAAGAAACAAGTGGGAAACCATGAGCAAGTCTAAGGGTATATTTACATGACAACAATGTACTAAAAACGGAAAAGGTTTTCCTTTGCATTGTTTCACGTACATACATCAATGTTGTCAAAACGTTTCCAATTCACATTCGTATTATGCATGCCAGGCCAGTAGTTGGCGATGTCACTTTATAAAAAACACTAAACAAACACGTAATGCTCATGCACATGATGTCAATGTTTTTACTTTTTTTTTTTTGTTGTTGTTGTAGTTTACACAGAGTCTTGCACTTTAAAATCCGTTTTCAAAAGTTTGGATTGTTAGGCCTTTGAAATGCCACTGTTAAGTGAATTTTCAAAATGTACACATTTTTTTCCGTATTTAGTTGAGAACGGTGGTGTGTAAACCATAGATATGTATAGGTAGATGCCTTATTAGCAGCTGTTTCTATGGGCCGCTATACTGTATGTAAGCCATCCACCATAATGGAACTGTCAAAACCAGTCCGTGAAGATTCGAGAGCAAGTTGAGTAAGTCTGTAACCGTATGCATATGTATGAATATCTGTATCTACAATAGACTTCAGCAGATGATTTTTCTACACTAACACAATATAACAAGACAAAGCCGTTAGCTAACACAGCATTAAAAAGTTACCATAGTTTTAAAAAACTTTAATATTGAATTAATAGATATTAAAAACACATACCCACACATTCTCATCTGTGAAAGTTTATCCCATTTCTTTGAGAATTTAAATTTCGGCAGTTTTTACAACCAGAGGCTGCACAAAGTTGTTTTTTTTCTGTGAATTTTTTTTTTTTTTTTTCTGTGAGTGACACATCAACATGTCTGGAGCTGTCAAATGTGGCATCTACTTATACAAATCTATGGTGCAAATGTCCCCTATGATGATGAAGAATTATAAAATAAAAGATGGTACTTTAACTTAGAACATGACATATGAACAAAACTCCAGACAGATGTGACAGGATGGTTCATCTCAGATTTTGTTGCTGATTTGAAATATGTTATCAAAATGTGTGTTTTTGAAATTTCTGTATTATTACATTGGAGTTGGTCTGGCTGAAATAGCTGCCCACAGCCCCCCCCTTGAATAGGACTTTTGTGACACACACACACACACACACACACACACACACACACACACACCCCAAAGCTAAATCTCTTCCATGTTGACACATTTCTGCCACTGCATGGAATACAGTCATACCATCCAGCCCTAATCCATACTTTGTTTGGATGTTTACATTTAATTGTGGCTTGTTTCAATGTAGTCATAGTGCATCACACAACATTGCTCATTGTGTTTAGCCTAGTTTTCAGTTGATCGCACACACTTATCATTAATCACTAGGGATTATGTGTCACATGCATCATAAGGTGCTTCAAATAAAGAAATATTCGAAACGGTGCACAGGATCATTTATCAACAATGCAGACTCTCTTTCGGTTTATCACTGGAACACGTCACATTTTTCATTCTGAATTTGAGGCAGACCCTTCTCCCTGTTTAATATTTCCCATGGAACTAAAGCCTAGAGGAAAACGCATAGCCATGAGCCTGTGTGTAGTGACAGCTCTACACTGCATGTCAAGCAAAGTTTCAGGAATGCCAATCGGACCTGCCTATTAACCGCAGAGCGAGAATACAAATCAAGCCACATAATATGACCCGCTAGCCTACATGCTATTTCTCAGCTTCGTCTCAATCTTTCGCCTGTCAAACCGTAGCACTGTCATTCCATCCCAAGGAAAACCGTTTCTCATTTCTTCCACTCCTCCTCCACACTAGATTGAACGAACAGAAACAGAATAGCTTAATTTCATTCGGCTTCGAATCGCGCACTGGCTCAGTCTGGGAAATTAGGGATACAATACGGTGCCTTGTGCATTGAGTCTGATTGGCAGTGTTTGGTGTTCAACAGGATCCCGTAGGCTTTTTTGATGCTCTGGATTGGAGGCTCATTAGAGCTGGGGCTCTGCGGTTTGCCTCCCACCATGGCTACTATCCTAATTTGACATACGTTCCTTTTGATAAGCCCCTTCTCCTGAGAGTGTCTTCACCACATGTCCACTGGCAAACACACACACACACACACACACACACATGCACACAATTATATGATATCACAGCATTACTCTTACTAAGCTGCTGTTAAACAGGATGTCTAGCTGGGAAAATCTGATTTCCCCTTGGAAAGAAATCATCCTTCACAGACACAGCCACGTCACTGAAATGCTTGTAAAGCCAAGCAGATTGAAACGTGAAAAATGCTACCTCTCTGGGATAACACATCCTCAATTGCAGCTCAGACCATGAAATATGTATCGTCCAGATACATATTTCTCCTTCTCAGTTGAGCCAACAACAGTGTCCGGTTCTGCCCTGGACTCATTCCCAAATCTTTGTTAAATCTAAAATCTAGATACCTTTTTCACCACTGTACCTGTAACACCTAGACTCAAAAGTTGTTCTTCCGTATTGTGACGTATATCTGTGTGAAACAGCTTATCGTACAAGAAAAAAAAGTAGGACGGGGACTTGGTCTGAAAGCAGATCCAAATACGAGTCTTCATTAAGTCCCCAAACAATCTCATTGGCTCAAAGAATTTTTACCGACATTAGCACCTGATTAAAATTCCTACAAAATCACATTAAGAGAAATGTTGTTTAAACTGTTATATAATAACTATTCATGTCTGTTTTAGTTAGCTTAGCTAACTAGCTTAATTAGTTAGCTTATACACCACACATTTGCGCTTACCCTACATGTATTGACAAAAATCTATAATGTAATTACGTGTTAAATTAAGGGTTATATGTCCAAATATTTTAGTTATTAAAGAGAATGATGTAATGATTAAGTAATATTGTTTGTGTGTACTTGGTATAAATATTAGTTGGAGACCTGAATTCGAGGGAGAACCTGCAATTTACCACAACATCAGGAAGTCTGTAATTTCACTTGAAGATTTCAGTTGGGATAGTTCACCTAAAAACTTAAACTTCTAAGTATAATATCATGGATACTGCGAAATGCCATGATGACAGTACAGAAAATTATACTTTTTTTTTTTTTGGGTGAACTATTCTTTGAAAAGTACAGGACTGAAGCTTGCACACATTTAGTATGTTAATTACAAGATCATTGTCCTACATGTCTGTAAATATGCTGCGAAGAAGAAAAAAAAAGAAATTGTGATTAAAGCAAATATTATTAAAGTACATTTTCAAAGTAAATACAATTTTAGTGGTCCTTCTTCAAAATTTTACATTTAATTAAATGTGTTATTTGTCATTTCTTTGTCATTGAACAATTTACCAACTACTTTTGAATGAAAATTGTTTCTACACCAGTTTTTTTTTTTTTTTTTTGCAGTGTACATTAAGACACTGAAATTCATTCCCAAACTAACTTGTGTACATATCAACATGGGAGTTAATTTTTTATGTTTTCAAACAACAGCGGCCCTAGCGTTTACTACTAATTAAGCCTAGACTGAAAAAGCATCGATGACGGCATGGCTGCGATCTGAGGTTCTGGTGCATAAAAGGGTGGCGAGCATCAGGCTTGTTGTGTGCGTTTGGCTTTCAGAGCTGGAAAGGGTCCTAGAAAGGGCATCTGATAGTCTGATGTCTAAAGAGTGGAGGCAAATTATTAGTAAGACAGCAAGAAGGGTTCTTGTGCATCTGCCCTCAGAGGGCACTCAGACAGATGTGGAAAACTAAAAAGGGCACATGTCAAGCCCTTGAATAAATTAACATTCAACGCACAGAGATTTAAATGAACCACAACAGCAATTTCATATTATCCCATTCGGCAGTGCTGGAACACATTGTCACCCCGCAAGCAGCCTAACGTCGGGAAAAGCAACTTATTCACAAAGAGATACGAGAAAGCAAAGAGGGTTTGAATGTATGGTGATAAAACTGTCTCTGTGTTACGGTTGTAAGGAGACCTTTAGTTTCAAATGCACTTTCTGAAATCTCGGGTCTATAAATGTGACACTGGCTGGCATAGTTTGGCTATTTCATCATAACTGTAACAGAATGTTCTTAAACTCAGCATGAAATCAAAATTGACCCTGTTTACTTTCCTTATGCACATTCCTCATCTTATTGTGCATGATTCATTGGTGCACGTCATTCCAAAGAAAACATCAAAAGGCTGTCTTTATAGTCTTTTATCAAAATGTAATAGCTTGGCAAGCCACTGAAATGACTTTGCTTTTTGGTTGACGTCACAAACCTTACTTTTTCAACCCCAAAAAGCCTGACTTCATTCTGGTGTGTAACAAACACGTTTCACCACCCAATCAGTTCACGGTGGATAAAATCAAGTCCCGCCGGACTTTTTTGTGGAATGACCTGTTTCGCTTGGGAATAAATTAGATTACGGAAATAAAATGTTTAATACTGACTGTGGATATATGGTTTTCTTTTCAATATGATGAAGTTTATTTATTTATTTAATTAATAGTATATTTGACAAAAATGTTTAAAATGACATACTCTAACTTGAGATGAAGACTTCAACCATATCAGAAGACAGTTGTTGTTTTCGTCATAAAGAGGGTCGCCCCCTCATAGCTGCTAATTTGAGATTACATGACCATCTTAATCCTTCTCCCTTACCCTGTTATCAAACATTTCACTTAGAGAATAAATTATTATCAGCATTTCAATCAAGACAACCAGTAGATACATAGACATGCTGTTGTGAGCATGTAAGATATGCTACTGCAGCATGAACAGACAGGTGGAGATGGGGGAGGTGGAGGGTTTGCACTCTGATAGTGCGTTGTCTACTGGCAGCAAAATCAGCAGAGGACAAACAGCTTGTGCCATGTAGCGATTACTAGCATATTGCACGTAAAGAACATACCAGCCTATGCCATCAAGAGTTTCTTGACTGAACAGTATATTTCTACAATGGCAACAGTAACCAATAACTTTTGATTTTGATTGATGCTGCATACATTCTAGTAAGTGTCGGTATACAGTCAAAGACCTTTGCCGTATCAGTCAGGGAAACATGCACTTTGAAAAAAACAAATGAACTATACAAGAGTATATTTAAAAAGTTATGAATGCCAAGTGTTAGTTTTTGCTGTGGACTTGCTGTAGGAACTGAAGTCAACAGCATGTTCAATCATGCTGCTCCAGCCTCTAAAGGAAGACACAGCCCTGTAATGATGTCAGATGTATCCCTTCTTTATATTTTATTACTTTCACTACTCTCTATGCCAGCCTCCCCCATCATCTCTCCCTCATTTCACCGGAATCAGTTGCAGGTGTATTGCCAAGCGCAAAGTGTCGGCGAGCAGGTTCACTGAAGGATACTGCAGATACGCCCTCAAGGGAGTCATTGCATTACCTTCAGCTATTTTCCGTCCAGGGAAAGTGGTACCCAGTATAGTTTTTTTCTGTTGTTGTTATTTGTTTTTCATGATCTCTGTTTTCTGTTCTCTGCTATGTCATCCTCTCTCTCTCTCTCTCTCTGGCTCTCTGAGCCTCAGCTGTCGGCAGTGTTGTCGTTTGAAGTTCCTCTCTTCTTGGTTGTTGATGCTGAAAGTGGGTATCCAATGGGAGATGGAAAGGAGAAAGAACACTGCCTCCTTTATAACTCTTGTAGTTTTTTATGTATCCCTTGTCAAGATAAACAGTGGAAAATTAGAGGCTACAGCCTCATGTAGCTTAGCAAAACGTGCACCCTGTTGAAGGAAATTCAGGCTTTCAATTCAGAGTCTACTCAGATTCAGTGCCTGTTTTATTTGATTGCAGGGGGAAAGCCAGTGTGCTTTCTTCTCAAATGTCAATATGCACCTGTTTTATATGTTGCTTTCAAGCTTTGTAACAAGCAAGTTGATGTCAAACGATTTTAAACACCTACTTAGAAAGTTAGTTCTGAGGAAAAGGTCTAGCATAATTTCTTTGTAAATGCCCCTTGGTTTGATATTGAGTTATATTTAGAAATCGATGCCTTTTAAAATGTGTCTCAAGTGCCCAAACACCTTTGGAGTCCGCTGTATGTGTGTTTATTTTATTATTTCAAAACTCATTAGTAGTCCTTTCAAGAAAGCACCACAGCAGGACCTGAAATTATGTAGCAAACTGTCATGGCTATTTTAAGCCCAGTATAATTAGCATAGCTCTGGCTTTAGAGATTGCAGCTCAAAGAGCAGTTCTGGATTTGCTTTTTTGACATGGTCAGATAACAGGTATTAAACGAACCTGAGCGCTCTGTCATAAACGTGGCCTCTGTGAGAAATCGAGTTTCAGTGTGTCACACTGATTTTCTCAACGCTAATACGACCATCAGGATTTCATCACGACTCTGAAGTGAATGGGAAAGACAGTATTAGACGAAAGAATCCGACTTGAACATTTTGCTCTATACTCAACAGTCAAAAGATATCTTATAATTACAGAAATACTGACAAGACACAATATTTGTAAATTAATTTTGAGCAATTTTGAATAAAACATATTTATAATATAATTTCCCTTCACTCTGTCCACCATTTTGGATAAATATTTTGTCACAATGAGTTGCATGAATTGACACATGCAATTCTGTCTTAATACTGCATTGTGTCAATAGAAATTTGTGTCTGAGTAGCAGCACCACTGTTGTTATTGTTACTAAAACTAAAAGTATTAACAATCATTTTTTGTTAAATAAAATACTAATATTATTGTTAACTAACATTATACATAATATAAAATAAATATTATACTAAAATATTGTATACAGAAAATATGAATTAAAAACTTAATCTCAGAAACGCAACTAACTGAAATAAAATAGCTTTTAAGTTGAAGTAGCACTACTAAGACTAAAACTGAAATAAAATTAAATTAAAGCTAATAAATTTACAAGCAAAATAAAACTACTAATACTTAAATTAAATTTATGAAGAAAATGGAAAATCTAAAAATATTCAAAATATCAATAAATACTATAATAGTATATAAACATTACTGCAATAATAAAATAACACTGTCACCAATGGGAATTACAAATATAATTCCCCTGAAAAATTTCCTCAATGTTCTCAATGCCTCATTTATGACATGAGCAGAATTTCTATGTAAATTATTCATAAATTTTTGCTAAATTGAATGCAATAATTTATATCATAATGGTTTTACAAATTATTGAGGGTAGAGTTGGGGAAAACTCCCCCTTTAAGGACTGTCATTTTTCTATGAAACAAAAGTTAAATGTGTCTAGAGTATTATTCTAGTTTTCAGTGACAATTACATAAATTATAAACCAAGTATGAAAAATGTCCAGAGTTTTCATGTTATTAGATTACCAAGTGGGCGTTTTGCCCCACAGAATGGGTAAAATGCCTCCCAGGGTGGGGTAAAATGCCTCTATGACAAAGCAATTTTCTTCATACATTTACAGCAAAATTAGAGTACAAACATTTTTAGCTTAAAATTAAAAAGACAAGCTAAAGTAACAGTAGATAAACATGAATATTTATTAATGAACCATGCTGTTAATCAACCTGTTTGAAAAACATTAGGTGTTTCTGAATTCCAAGAATGCAAAGAACGGACTTGCATTCCCATGGAGACTTTGCCAGGCATCCTTGAAAGAATGAATTCAGAAGAACGTGAGGACACAGAACGCATCTTTGTGAGAATTGAGATGCACTGTGATCTTGTTGCTCACCTGACCGTCCCAGCACAGCGGCAAATGCACAATAAATACAACATAACATCACAAACAAATGTCATCAATGTGTAGCTATATTTGTGACAATGAGTAGGCCTATGTATATTTAATGTTACCTATGCTTTGTCAATGTTAAGATTCTTCTTCATATGTCAATAAAACACTGCAGGCTTTCTCTAACTTACTGAGGTTTGAAGTGGGACATTTAAACTTGGATGTTCCCTCTTCCAAGCTTGTCTGGAGCGCGGCTTCAGAATTGAACTTTGACGGTTAATGATGATGTAGAACACAAGGATGCAAGATCACTTAAAAAAGGTTCATTTTAAACATAAAGTCCAAATATTTTATTTCAACCATCTAGTTAGATTACATTTGATGGAAAAACAAAAGATGTGATGTTCAGAACATGATAACTGCAGTAATTATGATAGTGAGAAGCAATGCCACCTGGAGGTATTTTAAGTGTTTTAAGTACCCCACAGCCTAGGTTTGAAAAAAAATTATGTCATTCTGAAAATATAGTTAGGTCTATATTTTCCTCAAATAACACGTACTCCCTAACTACAGGCTTGCTATTCTCATATCATATAAAAAAAAGTGATGTTCTGCAAAACAACAAGCTTTAAAACACTTTTTTCTTACGGCTGAAATTAGATCACTTAACATGAAATCCGTTTTCTCTCAGGTATGTTGCAGTGTAAGCTTCACAGTGAATTCTTCTACATCACTCTTGTCAATTTAGTCCACAGCAACAACAAAAATGTATCTTGACTTTATCTAGTGGTTATTTTGGGAAAAAAAACCTTTACCCTACATAGAAGCATATGCTTATGCTTCATGAATGATGACAAACTAATATATGATTTGTACTAATCTTGGCTAACTCACATCAACAGTATGTTCACCTTATGGAGTTTCTCTTTCTTTTTCACAGCTTGCTTGCTTGGGGTTCACAGGAAAATACATTAGGCCATAATGTTTTAATTGAGCTTTAAATGGAACTGCTGAATGAGGACCTTATAGAATTTAAGACATTATTACTGCAATATTATTCTGTAAAGTTGCTGATATGTATAGTTCAGAAAAACAGAGTAAAACACGCACCATTTGTCGAACACAATAGGCTGCCACTCTTTTGGGCATCTCCAATAAACAGAGAAAGAATGGCTTACAGTACTTACAGCTGTCCCTGCAAATTAAAAATGACACACAGCAGCTTTAAAATTCCAAAATGAGGTACGAGGCACCATTATTTTGCTACCTACTGTTTCGAAACAGCCTTTGAGTCTGTAATACAGCCATGATGCCATAAAACACAATTTTGAAACGGAGCTATTGTATTTATTTAGCTGGTCTTATTTGATTCCGTTTTATCAAGTGAAGTTCTGTTTTCTATCTCGTAGCATTAGTTCTGAGGAAAGGTTCTCACATTTTAGCAAAAATCACTAAACTCCATCCCACCACATGCTAGATACTAAAATTTTCAAAACTGAAACAGCAGCACAAGTACAAACAATCAATACCTGGTTCAGTTTAATGTAATGTTAGTTCCCATGGTGAAGCCGGTTCTGGTTCACAATCTCTGTGTTAATTAAAAGCTCCAGGCTGGAGCTGTTGTATTATGCTGTCTGCAGCCGGCATCAGAGACCTGAGGGAAGCCATCATCTGAGAAAACACGAGCAGGTAAATCGAAAGATTTATAGCCTCCACAAACCAATGGCGACTGGCTTACAAACAACATATATTTGACTCTGAGCAATTGTGGATAAACTTCATATACCGTTTCTCTTTTGTTCTGTTTTTTTTTTCCACCTCTTGATATTTTAGATACTTCAAAAGGCTCCTAACGAGACATTTATTCAGCATCACATGCATATCCAGAAGACGCCGCGGACTGCTTTGATGCAATACATTGTAAAGACAGAGCAAGCTCGCCTTTTGCAGGTCCTGTCCAAAAGAGTTAATGAACTCTGTACTCGGGGAGTAGCAATCAGAAGTACAATGTGTTCTTGGCCTAATGAGGTGGAGAGGCTCTGCTCTTTTATGTCCCTGATTAGCAGAACACATAATTAGCAGCATGGCTAATGAAATCGCTTAAAACATGTAGTCGAAGTGCAACCATTTTTGGTCTCTTGCTGGCATCCTGATGAACCAAATAAGTGTGTGTGTGTGTGTGTGTGTGTGTGTGTGTGTTCAATCAAGTACATTGTGTTTTCAGTCCTGTGATTGTATGATATGACCCCAGTGAGATCACGGGTAAATGCCAAGACAGGCTGATTGAAGTTAAAGTCCATTTATGTCTGATTTTTTACGACATACTGTATGTCTCAGGATTAGTTCTGATTGACAGAACTGACCGAGCAATCGATCATGTCTGGTGTTAATCTTGTCAGCAAAATTATTAATGAAAATGTATGTTAAAGGATTTTTTATTTCAACAATAATAATGAAAACACAAAGAAAAATGAAAGATTTTAATTGGCACAAGCTACGAACAATGCAATAACCATGCTGGGGTTTTTTTTTTAGAAAGAATATGATTGTTTCAGATAATCTTTATTAGTTAATTTTTTAATATTTCTATTTAGATTTAATTTATTTTTATTTAAATTTTTGTAATAATTTTAGTACTTCAGTACAACCTTGTCGAGTCCAAGTCCTTAACCAACTGATATTTATTAATGTCGTTATCTTAATTTTGTCTTTTATTTATTTATTTATTTATTTATTTATCTTTCATGTTAGACATGAATTTGACTGTACTTGAAAAAAGTCCAAAATGTCAGAGTTAGTGTCTGAGTCCGAGATGATTCATAATTTCAGTCCAAGTACCCCAACTCTAATAATTTTCATAGATAGATAGATAGATAGAGAAAAAAAATAAGTTTTTCATACATCATTTATATTTATATATTTTATTTCAGTTACTTAAGACAAATTGAAATAATTTTAGTTTTATTCAACAATAACAGCACTGGTAATAATATTCCATGAGCTCAGGTTTTCATGACAAAAGCTTATATGTTATACATGTTATACGTTTTCATGACAACAGCTTTCAATAATACATATTTAAATTTACATATAAAATGTTTTAATATTTGCTCTGATTTCTCATCAATTTAAAGTAGTAACATTGGCTAAAGTAAATTTAATGACTAAATTTTTGATTTAATTAATCAAATCTAATCAGTAAAATTGACTAATTAAAATGACATAACTAAGAGCCAGATTTACTAAACAGGACAAATTAGCATTAGAGCAGGGAAATGTGATTTACTGACAATGCGCACATTAAAGAACAAAGACGTAGCCAGTTCATTTCCATAATGACCAGCGCAATCTACCAAGAGTAGTGCAAATTAGTGCCTGCTTTAATATATGCATTTTTTGGGCATTAAATAATGGAGCAAATACCAGTAATTTGATGAGCGCAAACGTTAGTAAATCGCGTTGCGTGATTCATTTTAATACTCTCCTCCCATAAATTTTGCTTCTGAAAGGCAAACTCCTACAAATGCATATTCAAGGTCAGGCGCAAAAATAACTGTGTCCATGCCTTTTCAGCACTAATTCTTCACTGCGCGTCTTTAGTAAATCCTGACAGAACTATTTTAACGCCAAAAGACGGTTTGCGCTGGCGCAAGCTGTTAGTAAAACTGGCCCTATATATTGTATTTACTACATATTTGAAAGACATTTTTATCAAAAGAGAAAAACTATTATTAAAACCCATTGTGAAAAACCACCACTTACTGCATCACAACATCCTGACATCCTCACTGGCAAGATCTTGCACCAATGTTTCATCTGGAAGCAGGAAAGAAGCCGGGTTGTTTGGAGATTGTCATAGCTGGCGACAGAAGGAGTCTGTGGATTGCTCATTCTTCAGAATAATTTTGAGAGTATGATCATAACATGAAGAGATTTCTAATTAGTGAGATATTTTTGTTGCATGTATCACAAAGATGAGCTAATTTTAAAGAGCTCAAGTATTCGGCGGCCAAAGAAGCAGGTCAGGATTACGCCACTGAAGAAGTGCTAAGACACATTAGCCACATTTACTAGATCATTTAACATGGGCCATTTATCTCTCGAGGTGTCTGGTGTTGTTTTGCTGGTGTAAGAATGATAACTTTAGAGGGTAAGTTGTTAGAGCTCTTGACCCTATTTATGGATTTGATTCGTTTGAGTTTTATAGGCCTCCACGGACTGAGCGCAGAGCTTTTTCTCTTCTCCCATGTGTCTTTTCCTCTTAGTTCACTGAATAAAACAGCAAAGAGAACTGAGCCTCAGAAGATGAGCCTGAAGGTGGGCTTCTTATTTGTGTTTTGAAGATTTCTTTGAATCGGTTCGAGGGAAACTGAGTAATGGGAGGGCTGACATAATAACGTCTATTTAATTGCCTTTTTTTAATGTGAACACATCATGTTTGTTGTCAAAAGAGACTTTTAATCTTCCCACTGAGTTGGTTGGACGATGTTGTGAATGGAGACAAACAGTGCGCTGTTGTGTGATTGCGTTGGTGTGGTCTTGCTAATGACGCTTGTGTCACATCCTCCATACCATTAAGCCGTCTGCATATTATTGAGGCAAGTAATGATGCAGTATCAATAACAGTGTTTTCTCAGGGGAGGCAACAGAGGCAGTGCCTTTTCAAAAAAGTTTAGATGAGAAAATAATTAGTACAAAAATAAAACAAACAAATATCATGAAGAACATAAGATGGTGTAGTCAGTGTTGTCTTCGGGGGAGACTGTCATCTTGCACCCTGTCACAACTAATTCAACACTGTTCGACATGGACACCAGCAGAAAAGGGTTCAGAGGGAGGCAGCGTCTCTTTTGCCTCCCTTGAGCTCATTTTGTTCCCATCATGATCACAAAATGCAGCATGAATTTGAAAAGGGTAATGCAAACAGAAGCAAAGAGACAGTGAGATTATATAAAGATAAGTAATGTGTACTTAAGGGTGAAATGAATGGAATATTTTCGGACACTTAATTGCATGTTAATTGTGAATAATTAAAACATTTTACAGTTTAAATTTATATAAAACGCAATTAATAGAGTGCTTTTTTGACCCACTTAAGTAGGACATAGTACATCTTCATATGTAATTTTCATAATTACTTTTATTGTATTTGAAATATGGTTAAAGTGTACTGCTGAATGTACTTTAACTAAAACATACTTTAATGTCATTTCTAATTAACTTTTTATGTCATTTATTTCAATATATTTGTGATTACACATTTGTAATGATGAAGTTGCAATTTAGTTCATTAACTTTAAATGCAATATTGAATAACACACTACGGTTAAAATTGCAATTAAGTATTTTACATGTGCTTTAGTATGTTAGTTAACATCAAAATAAGTGTACTTCTTTAAAACATGAAAAAAGTTTAAAATTTAAAATGATTTAAAATGTACTTTAAATGTACTTTAAAATAGAGAGAGAGAGAGAGAGAGAGAGAGAGAGAGAGAGAGAGAGAGAGAGAGATCACAGACTAAAACCTCAGAGAGAGAGAGAGATCCACAGACTAAAACCTCAGAGAAACAATGGAGGATATCAAACATCAAACAGCAATGAATAAGGAAGAGTCCCAGAAAGTAAGTAAGGAACTTTTGAAACAATATTTACTTGAGGAGGAATATATTTGATGTTTTTTTTTTTTTTTTTTTTTTTTTTTAATACGTCAGTGTCAATGAGGATGCTCATTTTGGTCTTGTTTTACTGTTTATGCACAGATTTTTGATCAGTATTTTAATATTGTGGACATTTTGATCAATATTTGTATAAAGTTCACAGAGGAACTCTCAAAAACAAACAAAGAGACAGTTTTTTCAGTTATTTGTTTACATTCTAAAACCAGCGATGGCCACTGCAGCATGCAGGCCCCGCCCCTTTAGCCTCGTTCAGACTGTCAGCCCAAATCCGATTTTTGTGCAAATCCGATCAAACTGAAATCTGATCATATTTAAATAGTCTGAACGGCAACGAACTAGATGAAATCTGATTTGTGCAAATCCGTTTCGAGCTACATTCGTATGTGGTTTGGAATCCTATTCAAATTGCATTTCTGGAAATCCGTTTCAGTCTGACCGCTCAGATCGGATTTAGTGTACCTTTTTCACGTCCTCACGCCACATAAAACGTAAACACGTCAGATGTTTTTGCAGAAAACATGCTGAACATCTTTGCAGAAACAAGCTTGTGTCGTTGCGAAGTGCAAGTCAAGCGGAAAAAAAAACAATATACTGCTAGTATATGTACCTCTTTGTGTTTTGAAAGTAGCAGAGACAAAAAAAAAAAAAAAGCTAAGTAATGGAGACTGCAGCACGGAATAAAGCCGCACATTCAAACTTCCTGCGTTTCTGCCGCTGCCTCACAAGACGAAATATAATACTACAGGGCAACCACGATGGCAAGACAACATTTGTATTGCAAACTGTATTGCTGTTACTGTTGTTTTTAGCGTAGGCATAACAACACAACGGCATTACCACAGAAACCAATGCACATTCAGTTAAAACGAAAGAGTGCTTATGGACCCACAAATCGGATATGAACAGTTACGATACGCTGTGTGGACAGTCAGTTATTCAAATCAGATTCCATCCGGATATGCACAAAATCGGATTTGGGGTGACAGTCTGAACGAGGCTTTTGTGTACCCTCAAGCCTGGAATACACTACGCGATTTTTGCCCTGATTTCCCCCCGATTTCACAGTCTGAACAAGTTGACGCTAGTTGAGGAAAGTCAGAGCCAGTCTGCAGATTACAGCTGACAGATTCCACAGAAAATCGCATAGTGTATGATGGTTACAGACTCCGATTTTTTAGCTTCAGACTTTGATTCTATCCAGTCGGAGGATATCAAACATGTTTGATATTTTCAGCCGATTTTAGAACACGTGTTTTCATTTGTCATGCGTCTCCTAGCAACAAGATCGGAACAACTTTAAAGTCTGGTAGTGTATGATCTTCAGTCGTGTAGTGTATGATGCCCAGTTTTCCTTTGTCACTATTTACAAAGTCGGTAAGTGTATGATGCTTAGTGTTTTAAAAATCTGTTCAGATTTTAAAAGTCATGTAGTGTATTCCAGCCTTCAGTAGAGCTCTGAGCATTCCAAACAGCTCCACAGGCAGAAACAGATAAAGGACCATCCTGAAACACTGTTTGCTGACTATGACCGCAGTACAATGACCAACCTGCTCTTCTATACTGAGAACAGCTCCTTATGGCATACTGCTTTCTGCCAGCACTTCACCTTCACCACAAAAAGAGGCATCTGCAAAGGCAGACAGATCCTGGTATTTGAAGATGCTGAGGGAAATGAGGAATCAAGAATTTTATCTCTGAACTTATACCACAACGGCACTGTCATGATCCAAGGCTCGGAGCCTGCCCTCCAAGCATTTACAGCTGACTTTATACAAATTAAACAGCAGGCACATCTTAACAGAAGTCTCATACAAGATCATACAGATGTAAATACAAACTCTTCTCCCGTAAAAGACATCCAAAAGAAGACGACAACTGCAACAGTCTTAATTCAATCTCCCATGTCAAAAATGAAAGAGAAATTTTCACTCCTGGAAATAGATGTGGTGGAACTAAAAGAATTAATAATGTCCCAGCTAAAAGACAACAATGACTTGGAGCAGCTTACAAAGGACATGATGAATTTAAAACAAGAGACTGAATACCTGCTGAGAAACAAAGAACAGATGTCAAGGAACTTCACCAAGCTAGAGAATAGCTGAAGGAATTAAAAACAGAATCACAGAAATGAAAACAGAAATGCAGGAAGAACTGTCTGTGTTGAAATCAGAACTTCGAAAGAAAGATGAACTCATAAATAATATGAAGGAACAACTTTTTCATGTTTAATCTTCCAAAGAATCTCAGACTGAACACCTGACCTGTCTAGAGATCCCCGCTGACAATCACCAATCACCTGCAGTGGACGATCCTCACTCTTCATCAGATCCACAGACCAACTTCCACAGCACTGCTCCAGATAACCCCACCGAAACAGAAGCTCTTATTCTCATTGACTCCAACAGAAAATATGTAAATGAGAAACTCTTGTTTCTAAAGATGAAAGCCCAGAAAATATGGTGCCCAAATACAAGCATGGCTCTTCAGATCTTATCTGATAAAAATCTGAAAGAAACTCACAAGCACATCATAATCCACACAGGGACAAATAACTTACAAGCAATGAAGGGCAATGTGGCTCCAATGCTCAGAGAGGTGGCCGTCAGAGCCTCAGAACGCTTCCCAGAAGCTAAAATAACCCTGTCTACGTTACCGCCATGGAGTGATGTGCCTTTTCACGTGATCCATGGAAACAATGTAGAACTCTCCAGAACCTGTGCATTCATTCCAAATGTTCACCTGGCTTACCATAAAGACATTCGGCCCCATCATATGTATAACTACATACACCTCAACAAGAAAGGAGTACAACTCTTCGCAAGAGTGCTGAAAAGCACAGCACTTGGTAGAACAGGAAACAGCAGAAATCTACACAGAAAGAACAGCTCCCAGCCACCAAGAAACGTCCACCCTCCGCTTCCAAGAACCAGACAGGACTCAAACCCTGGAGCACCATCACAGAGCTACGCCGCAGCAGCCCAACAGCCACAGAACCCTGCAGCCACCGAACTCAATCAGATAAGACACCTGCTCAACATCATCTGCTCCAAACTTGTCAAATAATGGACAAGAGAAATATGTACACACACTTTACTGTATCTTATCTATGAAATCATTTAGAATTAGCTGTTGGAATATACAGGGTTTGCATTGTTCAACTTTTGGGAACAAGACTGCAGACCAAGACTTACTTAGTAATATAAAAGGCATAGACATTGTTATATTTCATGAAACATGGTGTCGGAGTAATGAGACCTTGCACTGTCCAAGAGGATGCAGGGAAATCACTGTGTCCACACTAAAAAACTCCAAAATTAAATGTGGTCGTGATTCAGGTGGCATACTTATATGGCACAAAGATCATCTAAAACACCTGATTAAAACTGTCAAAACTGAAAACTCACTGATTTGGCTTGAAGTAAAACCTGTCCTGCCACAGAGTAATCTTTACCTCTGTGCTGTTTATATTCCGCCTCATGATTCTCCCTACTACCAAGAAGAGTGCTTTCTCCAGTTGCAAAGAGACATCCTACACTTTCAATCCAAAGGAAATATTCTCATATGTGGTGACCTAAATGCAAGGACTGGAAGAGAAATTGATTATGTAAATACCACAGATAATGGTCACATTTTTGGGGACATCGTATCTACCAGGGGAGATTATTTTGGTAGATTTACTTACTGCTCCAAATTAGGAGCCAGTGTAGTTGATTATTCAATTACAGACATTGACCCAAATTTTATTAACGCCTTTACAGTTAGACCTCAACTTCCCATTTCTGACCACTGCCAAACAGTCCTTTACCTGAAACAGTCATGTGACAGGGTCAGAACTCCTCCCCCCAAACATGAAAAACTGTTGCCTTTAAAACCAAAACTCAGTTGGAACCAATTTAATGCTGAAAAATTCAAAGAAAACATGAGCAGCTCTGTTACACTAAAAATGCTGGACGACTTTATGTCCACAGCTTTCACTCCAGATACTAATGGAATAAACTCAGCAACATCCAATCTTAATTATATATTTCAAATTTTGGCCACTATATCTAACATTAAACAACCAAACAAACATAGAATAAACAAACAAAAAATAAAAAAGAATATGTGGTTTGATAATGAATGCAATTGTCTCAGAAAAGACCTTCGACGTCTTGCTAAAAAAAAAGCATGAAAAAACAGCCAATCAGACGCTACGGCTCGCCTACTCCAACTGTTTGAAAAATTATAAAAAGCTCATTTGCAACAAAAGAGATCAATATTATGAAGCTAAAATTGATGAAATCAATGAATCAACAGACCAAAACGATTTCTGGAATTTCTTTAAAAAATTTGAAAGCCCCAAATCAAACACATTACTCCAGTGCGGCACAATCTGGAGGTCTTGCTTTAAAACTCTTTAGCAAAAACTTGAACCAGACCTCAACCAGCCCCAAACAAAAACAAAGAGAAAACTAGAAGATTTAAAGAAAACAATAAAAAATTACCAAAACCCATTGGACATGATTATAACAACATCAGAAACAACGGAGCACATTAAAAATCTCAAATTAAAGAAGGCATGTGGACAAGACAACATCAGTAATGAAATGCTCAAACTCAGCAGTCCTTACATAATTCAAGCTCTGGCAAAATTATTCAATCTGATCTTATCCTCTGGTGACTTCCCTGAGACCTGGTCTGAAGGACTGATCACACCTATATAAAAAAGGTGATAAATTCGATCCCAGTAATTACCGTGGTATTTGTGTGGGCAGTAACCTAGCAAAGCTTTTCTGCAATATAATAAACAACCGCATAGTGACATTCCTTACAAGATGCGACATCCTAAATAAATCACAAATTGGCTTTTTACCAAAACAATGTACATCCGACCACATCTATTCTCTCCACACTCTAATTAACAAAAATCTAAAGGGCAAACAAAGAAAATTATTTATGTTTTGTTGATTTAAAAAAAGCTTTCGACTCTATTTGACATGATGGTTTACATACAAATTCTTACAAACTGACATTGGTGGAAAAACATTTGATGTTATACAATCGATGTATAAAAACAGTAAATGTGCGGTCAAAATTGGGAATCTCAGAAGTGCGTTCTTCCAGCAGGGTCGTGGAGTGAGGCAGGGATGCAGTCTGAGCCCAACCCTGTTTAACATCTACATCAACGAGCTGGCAGAAGCTCTGGACTGCTCCGGCAGCATCCCGGGCCTCGCTCTGCACGACTCTGAAGTCAAATGCCTGCTGTATGCGGACGACCTGGTTCTGCTGTCCCCCACAGCCGAGGGTCTCCAGCACGGCCTGGCCCTGCTGGAACAGTATTGTGAGGAATGGGCTCTGACGGTCAACCTGGACAAAACCAGAGTCATGGTGTTCCAGAAGAAGGCCAGGTCTCAGGGAAGCAGAAACCAGTTCAGTTATGGAGGAGAAGTCCTCGAGCACAGCACCAGCTACACTTACCTGGGCATCGAGATCTCTGCATCAGCGGGCTTCAGTCTGGCTGTGAAGGCCTTAAATGAGAAGGGCCGGAGGGCATTTTATGCCATCAAATCACGGTTTGGCCAATTAAAATTACCAATTAAAACATGGATTAAATTATATCACGCAATCATTAAACAAATTCTACTGTACGAGAGTGAAATTTGGGGACCAGTAATACATTTTAAAAACTGGGATAAAACTTCAATAGAAAAACTACAACTAGAAATTATCAAAAACGTTTTAGGGGTCCATAGAGGTACGTCCAATGATGCCTGCAGAGCTGAATTAGGTTTATACCCACTTAAGATTGAGATCCAGAAGAGATGTGTTCAGTTCTGGCATCACCTCCATCAATCTGATCCTGATTCAATCCGATATAAAGCCCTCCTTGCCAATGAAACCTCATCCTCTAAACACGCTCGCTCTTCAGCTAGTCCATAAAACCCAGCTCATCACTGACTACAGCTTCAACCCTAAAACCATTATTAAAGAAACTGACAAAAATCTAAAAGACACTCATGATGAATCTCTAAAAATACACTTTGACCTTCAAAATAAACTCCAATGCTACTCAACCCTAAACAGAACCACTAAATTTGCCAATTATTTATTGATTAAACCATTTAAAGAAAGACAAATCCTCTCCAAATACAGATTAAGTAACCATTAGAAATAGAGAGAGGAAGGCATAGACAAACATGGACAGAGCAAGAGCAGAGGATCTGCAGACACTGTGATCTACAGCAAATAGAGAACGAGAAACACTTTCTGCTGATTTGTCCTAAATATCACAATGTGTGGGAAACATTTCTCCCCAGATTTGAAGCCCTGATCCCATCATTTACTGAACTTAGTGATACTGAGAAAATGCCCTTCTTACTTGGAGAAGATGATAACACAGCTGCACTAGCTGCAAAATATGTATTAACCATTCACAATGTTAGATGTTAAACATGATTAACTCAAAACTGACTTACTTTATCTTTTCATTTATTTAGATGGATTTTATTTATTATTATTTATGTTGTTATTTATGTTGTTGTTATATAAATGTGACCTTGGACCACAAAACCAGTCTTAAGTATCAATTTTTCAAAACTGAGATTTATACATCATCTGAAAGCGGAATAAATAAGCTTTCCATTAATGTATGGTTTGTTAGGAGCGGACAATATTTGGCCGAGATACAACTATTTGAAAATCTGGAATCTTAGGGTGCAAAAAAATATTGAGAAAATCACCTTTAAAGTTGTCCAAATGAAGTCCATAGCAATGCATATTACTAATAAAAAATTAAGTTTTTATATATTTACGGTAGGAAATTTACAAAATATCTTCATGGAACATGATCTTTACTTAATATCCTAATGATTTTTGGCATAAAAGAAAAATCAATAATTTTGACCCATACAATGTATTTTTGCCTATTGCTACAAATATACCCCAACGACTTAAGACTGGTTTTGTGGTCCAGGGTCACATATGTTAATGCTTTGGCAACATTGTGTTACCCAGTCATGCTAATAAAGCTTAATTTAATTGAATTAAGAGAGAGAGAGAGAGAGAGAGAGAGAGAGAGAGAGAGAGAGAGAGAGAGAGATACAATTAAGATTTGAAGTACACTACAAGTGCATACTCAATAAAATTAAGCCCTTTTTTATTTATTTATTTTATTTTTTATTTATTTATTTTTTTACAACGGATGAACTGTTGGATATATTTTGCTGCCTATGATAGATTATAACCATGTGCATGTGATTCACCGGTCAGTTGAAAGAATAAAAATGGTGTCTGACGAAGCAGTCGGAAGGAGTAAATTAAATGTCCAAAACAAACATACAGCACAATTTAAGCAGTTTGATTCATGAACTTATTACTCATATAAATCTGTTCTTTTAATATCATTAAAAACACTCACAAATGTAGGAGTTACTGTTTTGAAGCAGTCTGATTAATCCTTCATTGAATGAACTCACCGAATTGAACATATGACTGAACTGTTAGGTCCATGTCAATGCATCATTACTACAATTTATTAATTTGCTCTTACTTAATGATTATACCTCTAGGTGGGTCATAGCATGAAAAAGTTTTGGAACCCCAACCTAGATGTCTTAATACAAAAAACATCTCAAATGGCTAAGCAGCAAGGCAGCTCTCTTGGCTTCAGACACAATCTACTATGACAGAGCACTGCCGTTCATGTCCAGTGTCCGATTAGGAAACTCGTATTTATGATAATTCTGATAGCACATGAAGACAGCATAAATACACAACAAGTGACTAAACACCTAAAAACAATCAAGAGAGGGACCAGACAACAACAATGAAGCAGGAACTCAAAGCTAGACATGACAACACTTTAAAATGAAAGACCAGAGCAAGATGATTAAAGACTACAGGAATTATTATATATAATTTGCCCAATGATTGAATGTGTAACTTTAAATATAAAGTATGGAGGCTTTATAGTATGGAGGCTTTAATCTACAGACTTATTTTCATATAAATATGTCAGGGAAGAAATATAAAGAGAGTTCTTTTGAAGTCTATAGAGCTGCAACCTGAAAGAACAAACCTTGTCTGTATTTGTTTCTTGACGAGTGTTTCTCTTGTAAACAGCAGTCTTTTGTTTGCATTGTATTTCTAGTGAAATGGTCTTATGACAATCACATTCTTTTCATCTGCCCCAGGAGGTTTCTCAAGTGCATGTTTGTGTCTCTCAGAGTTGATTATGTCATAGCTGAAATTAACTAGTGTTTAATGAGCAAAATATGCAGAGATATGAGCGGATCTGAAACACTAACTCATCATCTTGTGAAAAAAGACGCAGTCATTAACTCAGCAGGTTGAGTGTGATTGTTCCTACGCAGCACTATACAGTTACACACATGCCATTTTACAGTATTACTTCAGCGTTATGACTCAGTGTTATGTCAAAATCTAGACTTCGGCAATATAATCCCGCTCATGCGGCTGTTTGCCTGAAGATCCCACTGAGTTCCAATGTAAAGATGAATTACATACACAAATGTGAAACTGTAGCACCCTGGAGGAGTTTAAAGAGGCTAGCCTGGGGTTCTTTGCCAGCTTGTTAGTTTTCTGTTTCAATATTTTTACCAGTCCATTCTCAGTTTTAGTACATAATAACACTTTTCTCCTGATAGTTTCCCTACACTTCTTATCACAGGAATGTAATGCATCAAGAATCTCAATATTTCATGCTAAAGTTATTTTTGTATCTGCCCTGCTGAACAGACCAGCATAGAGCAACATAAATTACATGCACCTGCAAAACTTTACCGAAAAGCCTTGACTGAAAAGAAATAGTAAACCCAAAATTGAAAATTTGCTGAAAATGTACTGACCCTTAGGCCATCTAAGAAGCATATGAGTTTGTTTCTTTATGTTAACAGATTTCAAGAATTCACCATTACATTGCTTCGCTGCAGTGAATGGGTGCCGTCAGAATGAGTCCAAACAGCTGATAAAAACACCACAATAATTCAGTATCCACACAAGTCCATCGATAAATGTCTTGTGAAGTGAAAAGCTGTGTGTTTTTAATAAAAAAAAAATAAAAAATAAAAATTCCATCAAGACAAATTTAACTTCAAACCATGGCCAAAATACCAGTCCTCTATCCATAATATTGGATAAATTGTGTAAAAAAATTGTTTCATCTGAATCAGAAGAGAAATATGCACCGATCAAGCACCATTTACAAGCCAAGACAGTCTAAAACAACAAATATGTGGGTGGATATTGATGTGAGAGGAAAACAGGGAATTAACTTTTTCAGTGGAGGAAGCTTTATTTTGGATTATGATATTTTGGCCAGAAGTGAAGTTTTAAAAAAAATTAAAATGTCTTGATGTATCTGTTTCTTACAAACACACAGCTTTTTACTTCACAAGACATTAACAGATGGATTGGAGTCATGTGGATTACTTGTGGATTATTGTGATGTTTTTACCAGCTGTTTGGACTCTCATTCTGACGGCACCCATTCACTGAAGAGGATCCATTGGTGAGCAAGTGATATACTGTAATGCTAAATTTCTCCAAATCTGCCAAATCTGTTCTGATGAAAAAACAACTCATCTACATCTTGGATGGTCTACATGGTTTACATTTTCAGTAACAATTTTATTAGGTGTTTTTAACTACTTAATAATAAATAGTGAATTGTTAGGTACAATGTACCTATTGTGTTCAAGTTGAATTGCAAAGCACTTTTGCTGTTATTGAGGTGGGATACAGGTAAGGTTATGAGCAGGTTTGGTGGTCTGGTTAGTTTTAAGGGGTAGAGGTACTGTCAACATTGTAATTATAGATGTAACTACAGAATTAATTACAGATGTAATTACAGGACAATATTTCCAAATATAAGTGCAATGTAAAAACATGTATGTACACAATAAGTATAAGCATTGTATCAAATGATTAATTTAAATGTAACTACATAGCGGTTAAGAGACACTTAATATAAAGTGGATCCCATTTTTTCTCTCTTCCTTTAAGGCCTCTTCACACCAAATATGAGATAAAAATGTGAGACAAATCACACCCAAAAGGTCTATTCACACCAAGGCTGACACAAATATTTGTCTGGCAAGATAAAGAGCTCTTCTACAATATCAAAAGTCACAAGTCCCAATAATATTAGACCTCTACAGCTGTCAAAATGAAAGCATTATCACTTGGTAATAAACATGTCTAGTGTTGTTAACAAATTCACATAATTTGTGGTTATAATCGTTTCATTCTCGATTTCTTAAGACTATTGCACTGCCTGTGTACTGTGTACATGCCAAACACAGTTGCACTTTTAATGCCAGGATAATAATATTACAAGGCAGAGTAATTTAAACACATTAAGTAATGTACTGATAAAAACAGCACATATGAACAGTTGTAAAAACCACAGGCTCACAGTCTTGACAGCTTATACAAACTACAAGTACTTTTCAAGTGTTCATAAATTGTGAGGTAAACATCCATTCAGGAATTGTGTTTACCTTTAATGCAGTTTAAAAAATATTATGGAGCACTGGTGAAAAAAAAAACACATATGTGTGATGTCGTCATATTTATGCACATGTATAATAAGCACACATGTTATTAGACTTGTACACACACATGTAATGAGACAGGGTTTATTTTTTAGGAGGTGTGTAAATACAAGCAGCTTGTCCAGTGCTGCTGTTCTGGAGTTGTTTACCAGCAATAGTAAAATGCCTTCAGCTCCCGCAGCATGTTGGATTGTGCAGCAGCAATTGCAATCAATTTAATAAACTTTTTTTTTTGCATTAGGTGTAAATATAAAATAGCTGTTTCCATTTCAAAAGTGAATATTTGCATTAAGTGTGAATACATAATGCATATTGCTAGTAATTTCAGCAGAGTGACTAAATCTTAATCTTTTTTTTTTTCTTCAGGTTGTACTTTCAGACAAACATGTTTACTGCTTTAAGGCCTGTTCACAAATGCTTGGTGCGATAAACATTTTATGAATGGCAATTGATTTGTCTGTTCAGTCACAGTTGTTTACACTGTGCGTAAAAGTGGACAACCAATGAAATTTTAACTTTTTTTCATTTTCTCAAAATTACCTTTTATTTTTAGACTTTCAATTTTCATTTTAATTTGAGTATAGGTTTTATAATACTCAATTTTGACATTTTATTAGTTTTTAATATTTCTATTTAGCTTTAATTTATATTTATTTCAATTTTAGTTTTAGTGATTTCAACTTAATTTTTTTTTCAATAAGCTGCCAAGGCAACATTTCTGATTTTCTTTTAAGTTTTTTTTGTTTTTTTGTTTTTTTTGTTTTTTTTTTTTTATATCTTATGTTTTATTTCAGCTTTATTTCAGTTAACAAAACTATTTTCAGTTTTAGTTAATTACAACATTGAGTTGCGCAGTGCTGCCTTTGCATACCACTGTACAGTATTTTCTTCAGCCCATATGCTAGAGTTTATCACACATTGGTCTGAACAGAAAAAAACATACTAATACTGGATCGAATTTTTATGATGAACAGGCCTAGATTATGAACATGTTGAGAGATTCACTTTATATTAGTACCATCTCAGTTATCAGCTAATATCAGTTTTTATTTAATCAGTATTGAACTATATTATATATTTAATTATACATTCACTAGTACCTTATTTTTACAATTAGATAACTTTTGCTGTGACCTAACACTAAGAACTCTAATCATTTTATGATTAAAAACCAATCATTTTATAACACTCTTAAACGTAATCTTCATCAAATCTCAAAATGAATATATATTTTACTTAATGTACATTAATTGAATTCACTTTTGAGATATAAAAATTTATTTTATTTTTATTTTTTTTAGTTTATTTAATATCACCATTTATCAGTTATTGGCCATAACGCAAACATAACTATCATACTAATAGGTCGAATTTTTATGTTAAATGATCTGTCTGTGTCCGTCCAGTGATAGACAGATAGACACCCACAGTATAGTTGATATCCTCCATCCACCAGGCTGATCCATTTCATATTTCAGGTGGCAGAAAGAACACTCGCCTTGCAACTCTCAGTCTAAGAACATAAATCAAGAGTGATTCTGCACTTCCTGTGCAAGTGCTGTAAATCCCCCACTAACGGCACATTCTCCCCTTTGATGGATGAGGCCAGGGGGTCTGTTGATTGCCCACGTAACTGGAGCTCGGGCTGGAGACTTTGGAGAGCCAGGCAGCTGAGAGAGAGGCATAATTTTAGCCCTCTTTTGAGATCCTTATTTGCACACAAAGTGAAGAAGACTGGGAGGTACAAACAGATGATAAATAAAGGATCAGAAATTCAAGCATCACACATACAGAGCTGCTCATGATGAATAGTGGGTTGAGCTAAATATGTTGACAAAGGTTAATGATCAGAATGCACTTCTCTGACAAGGTGAAAATGTTGTATTGTCATCTAGACTATTGATCAAATGCATAAAGCCTCACAGATAAATGACGACCTGTCTTGTATTCCTTTATCTACGGATGTCTTATGTCCTAAAATCTTGACTTGTAACCAAAAGGGCTGCTGGTTCAAAATGCATTATGGGTCTGGACTAACACCATGGTGCCCCTGAGCAAGGCACTTAACCTCAAGTTACTCCAGGAGGTCTGTCCCTGTAAAGAGGTGTTCATGCTGACAATGATTTCCAGCAACAAAACGATCAGAAGTCATTCACTTTCTATGCGAGTATGTGAGCTTTTTAGAACATAAAAACAACATTCCTTTGAAATTATACATTCCTCTTTAATTTCAACTCTTCCTTTAAAAGCACCAGGCAACATTCTAATACTCACTATACATTCAATTCGATTTTCAAATCAAGTCCCATCCAACATTTTTTTTTTTTTTTTACAATAAATATCCTATTACTCAGAAATGTGAGTGCATTATAGAAATTCATTATAGAAGTGCAATGGGTTGCGAAGAGTTTCACATTGACTTTGGAGTAGTTCACCCAAAAATGAAAATTTGCTTAAAAAAATACAAGCCATCCCATATGTATATGAGTTTGTTTCTTCACTGGAACAGAATTGGAAAAATTTAGCATTAGATCACTTGCTCACCAATGGGTCCTCTGCAATGAATGGGTGCCGTCAGAATGAAAGTTGAAACAGCTGATAAAAACATCACAATAATTCACAAGTAATCCAATAATTTTTGTCACGTCTGAATTAGGAGAGAAATATGCACAGATAAAGCACTATTTTGAGAGTCAAACAGTCAAAATCAAAAGAAATTAAATTAAATCATTTTCAAACTGTTTAAATTTAAAGTTTCACTTGATGAGTTTCACTGTATTTTGTTTTTATCCACAGTATCTTGTATATTGATTTTAGTTTAAAAGTGCAACAGAAAAACGTTGCATTTTATAGGTAAAGGTTACTAAAATCTTACTGATGATGCTGTTGGGATACACAAGACAAAAGGATGGAGAAACACTGACATTGTATAATTGCTATACTGTACATACATATAAATCTATTTGCGGTTAGCATTTTTAAGTAATACTGCGAGAACTCTAAGAGAATGATATAGGAGATATGGGATTTTCAAGACTACTCCAGAAAATCAATATGGGATTTTCTGGAGTAGTCTTGTACTTCAGGGTATTTTCCTGTTATTCCCATCTTTCCAGTTTCTGTAATCTAATAACACTCAGTGAGAAGATGCAAGGTTGCAACAGAATGACCTTTATGTCAGATGATCTGTGGAAGATGCCATGCAGAATATGAAGCAGCGAACAATGCCAACTGCTTTTTTTTTCTTCTTCTTTTTTTTTTACATCAGTAATAATGTGAGTCTGCTGAACTCCACAATGTACTCTTTTGTCTTGTTGACATTCAAGGTGGAATATATCAGGACAGCTGCTTCATTGCTTTATGTTGTTCTGTCAGTGTTTTGCATACTGTAATTCTAGTGATGTCAGCTACATTTGAAATAACAGTTTAACAGTCCCAGGTGAAAACTGTATGGGGCAGAGGATATAACCATGAGGTACACCGCTATTCAAAATCAGTCATAACTGCTCTGATCTGTAGTTTGTTCATTTGGTAATAGCAATGTCAAGTCCCTGATGGACCAAGAACACTTTAAATGTATTGAAGTAGAGCTTCATTCAGTAAATAAAGCCTTGACATGCAATCATCCAGTGTAGGAGCAAAGGAGTAAATAGTGCGACTGATGATACCGTGTCACTCAATGATCTATTTGAGTGATATGCAAATTGCACTGGGAATCAAGTGATGTGGGTACATAAAGTGAGTACTTAAAATATGAGCATGGCTTTGCACAGGTTTTGAGTGTATGAGGTTGATACTATGCAGTACAGTTGTTATGATGAGTCTGTACAAATCAGGTGTGGCTTTCACACAAACATTTTTGGCTTAGATTTCATTCAAACGGTTGTACCAGAACAATTAAATTACAAAAGGCTTAAGACATGTTCTAACCAACAGCCAATTATATTGTTCCAGCTTTGAAGTAGCTTACTCTTTTATTTTGTAGGTTTTTAAAAGCCTTATTCATATATTGTAAAGGTATAGATCACCTACAAATGATCTCATGAGGGTTTTTGAATTTTTGGGGGGAGTCAACTAGTGTTTTAAATAAAAGCATGTTAAATTGTACAGTGTGCTTTCCTAAATATTATTTTTCATTTTGAACACACATGGAGGGGAAATAGCTTTACTCTTCCTGCGAGACTTTTAGAGCTTCACTGCCATAATAGGATCTGATGTCACTGCCATATATAATATTTTTCTAAATAAAAACTTTGTTTGCTTTTTTTCTAAGCTCTGTCACATACCTACTCATATTTTCTACTACTATTTTTAAATCTATCTTCGTGAGTGTGTACAATTAAGTTGAAAGTACTCAAATCACCACCATTTTTATAGGACCCTTATGCCATAAAATGCAAACACACACCCTTCCGACCCCCAACTACCAATTACCTCCCACTTTTTGCTCTTTTGACAGATGTGATGGAAAGACATTGAGTTCTGGAGCACAACCTGTGAGAACAGTGTGGTAAAATATGAGCATCTTGACGGCTTGTTGCCAATCCAAATGAAAAGCTAAAGCGGCTGGTTACACAGGACTCTCTGCTTTATTTCACCTCTCGTCGTCATCCTGCTGCTGGCAGCAGCATTAAATCTAACACACTTTTTTTACTAGATAAACTTTTACTCATAACCTAAGCACGATGTATGCATCCTGAATGTGGAATGACAGACCTGAGAGAACGCAACTGAAATCTATTGTTTTTTTTTAAATCAGCATAATACTGTTTAAATTCATGTGCTTGATTCCAGTCAGCTGTGATGTTATTGTTTACACAAACATGAATGCAGCTGTGTTTGATTTGAATAGGGTGACCAGATGTCCAGACAGACCCAATTTCATGAGGTGTGTCTCAATGTCCAGACAAAAAAAATAAAAAATAAAAATATGAACATGTCCCAGTTTTAGCTGTTAGACTTACTGATGTCAAATAACTTTTTAACTATTTCTAGCCACTGTCTCTGGTTTCATTTTTGACATTACAAGGAAAGAAAGCTGGTTATCTTTCTGTGAACCAACTTGGTTCCAATCTGGTCCTCAGAACAATAACCACACTAACTTGCTGCACAGAGAAATTGATCGGTAGCAAGTGAAAAGGAAATGAGGGGAAATTAATGTTAATTTTCCATTAATCAAATTAATAGAATTAATGGTACACATAAAGTCTGCAATAATTATAATTTTCACAGTTTTGAGTAATTCTACTCAAGTAGTCTAAACTACGAAATAACACAGTTACATATTTTTGGCCACATTATGTGACCAAATTTGTTAATAATACATAGGCTGTGTTTTCATTTTGTGTATGAATTACGTAATATGCATTCATACAACATATAGACTATTTTCAGAAACATTAGAAGATATTAATAGTCAATAGTTCAGCTTTATGAAATGCTTCTTTAACAGCAATGAACTACTTGACTGGTAATGATACTTCAAAAAACACCATGGTGGATTTTCAGTGGGTTTTTTTTAATTATTATTTTTTTTTTTTTTTATTCCAATTAGCAAAGTCAGTTCTCTAAAATATTTCAAAGAAGAAAGACACTTTTTGCTACCAGATGGTCTACTAAACCTTTGTGACCTTTAAAAAAAATAGTTTCGCAAAAACATTGATACAAAGTCATCATTTGTTTCTGTCTACGAAGCTAATTTCAAATATAATCATAAGATCATAAGAAAAGTACATTCAACATAAGTGTGTGCAAACTTTTGATAGTTTAAAAGTCAAAACTTGTTATTTATTCTATGCGAGATCTGGACACTACATTTGAAGTCAACTGATGGTATAGCTGTGGACTGTGCGACGCCACGGTAATTGTGAGCACCGAAACAGCATCTTTAATCTCATCTCAATCTCAATGGAGAGCTGAAATAAATTGTTAGTTACCCCTCTTCTCCCTCTCTCTCTCTCTTTCCCGTTTCACGCTCTGTGTCTCCTCTCTATTTATGTCTGAGAAAGGGAATGGCTGGAGAAGTGTAATTATCAGCGCAGAAATCCATTCACTCCTCAGAGGTGGAGCAGGGCAGAGCGAAAGAGTGCATTACATAACTTTAATCACACCTGTGTCTCATGATTGATTATCCTTAAATACATTTCAGCTCCAGACAATACAACATTAGCATAGGTGCGCTGAGACATGCAGGCCTGCTCCTTAATTTATTCAGATTGTTTCACAACATTACCACGACAATAAAACCTTTGGACTCTGTTTGATCAATGGCCATCAGTGACCTGATAGTCTAGGCTACCATGTGTCCCTGGGAGACTGCAGAGAGTGTAACACCATGTCTACACCGGACGTAAGTGGTGTGACGCATCAAAACAAAATCAATTCCATTATAATCAATGAAGTAGTCTACACTGAAAGTGTCCAATGCAGTGTATCACATCTTCAGTTGATGGAAGCCTGGCTTCTATTTGTGACGCTCTGCAGGCTACTTTATTTTTCCTATCTGCCTTTAAAAAAAACTTATTTGTAATGTAATTTAATAACCTTGATTCGTCACATCAAATTCAGCCCATAATGTTCCTGTTCTCTGACCTAAAAGATATCATCAGTACATATTAATGTTTCTGTCTATAAATAAATGAAGTTGCAGCGATTGTAATATATTATGGCTGAAAGTTTCTACTCTGCAGCTGTATTGGGTGACGTCCCTTGAGAAAAAGAAGTGCGCTTAAATAAAAGGTCACTTAAGTGTACTTAAAGAGAGTACTCTTTCATGACTGTTACGTAACAACTTAAGTACAATGTTTTAATAATATCAAATTAAAAATTTTACGTTAAAGTACATTTTAAATCATTAGGATCTAATAGTCTTTGGTTTTTATTCCATATTATAAATTAAAACATTTAAATATACTAAATTTTAACTTGTAACAAATATATTTAAATACCTGACATACAAGGTTAAATAGTAATGACATTAAAGTATATTGTAGTTTACTATAAATTCTTGTCAGTACATTCAGCAGTACATCTTAACCATATTTTAAAGACAATAGAAGTAATTATGAAATTACCTATAAAAATGTACTTAAGTGGGTCAAAAAAAAACACAAGTTCAACTAACTGCATTTAATTTAAATTTAAAACTATTTAAACTTTAAACTAAACTATTTAACAGGGATTAAGAGTCTGAAAACATTACATTTAAGTATAATCTTTTATATATATATATATATATATATATATATATATATATATATATATATATATATATATATATATATTTTTTTTTTTTTTATATATATATATATATATATAAGCATTCTTTTTAAAGGGCACCTATTATGCAAAATTCATTTTTACTTAGTTGTTTGAACAAAAATGTGTGTTGGCAGTGTGTGTACACAACCACCCTATAGTAATAAAAATCCGCCCGCTACTTTTTTAATCCCCATAAATCATAAGCAGTGTCTCAGAATAAGCCGTACGCAGAATCTTTAAAATGTGACATCACATTTTACAGGCCCTGCCCACAGCTGTTGACGGACACTGCCGTATTAGCAGAGACCCTGCCCTGAGTGAGTCGCAAACAATCCGCCATGTTTATCTTCATGCTAGAGCAGTTAAAAGCAGCATTCAAGTAAGGAAAGTCTTCTTACTAAAGCTATAGAAGATATTCAGTCCAGAGCAGTAAGTAAATTTCTGCTTTTATTTTATTGTTTGAGTCATATTAACAGCATAGACAGCAGTATGGGTGATGTATATTACACTGCTGTCACTTAATACACTGATCTAATATAAACATGCGATTTCCTTCCCAGCAGTATACCTTCACAGACATAACGGACTGTGTTTTTGTAACTTTTGTGTGTTTTTAAAATACAACTTGTGTGTATTCAACATTTTAAGTGCAATAAGACATGAAAGAGAACTCACATGCCATGTGACAGCCGCTTTCTGTGCGTGTGCTTCAAATGTGTGCGCTCAGAAAACCGTATATCAGAAGTTTAAACTGATATGGCTTTAAAACACATGATTTCAGTGAAATAGACATGATAATCAAAACAAAACACATGTTTTTAGCAGAGTATCTGAGGTGAGAGCTGTAAAGCCACAGCCCTATTCTGGAAAACGGGGCGGGGAGCAGCAACTCATTTGCATTTAAAGAGACATGCATGAAAATGGTGTGCTTCTACTTCCACTCAAAACAGCCATTTTTAAAACGATATAATACATGATCTGTGGGGTATTTTGAGCTGAAACTTCACAGACACATTCTGGGGACACCTGAGACTTATATTACATATTGTAAAAATGGGCATAACAGGTGCCCTTTAAAATTATGCTACTTATTATGCTTATTTTTCACAAGGGGCATCGCTTTCTGTGCTCCCAATGGTAGTTACTTCATCACTTGCTGTTAAATGATAGAGAATGTAAGCATAATTAATGATTCAACATACTGATCTACTGCACATGACGTCACAAATTCACATTTGTGTTGTTTACACAGAGATGACAACTGTATCTTGCACTTTGAGATCCAATTTCAAAAGTTTGTGTTTTCAGTCCCCCAAAACACTGTTGTCATGTAAATGAATGGCCAAAACACATATTATTTTTAATTTTTAATTGAAAACAGTGTCGTGGAAACTAACTCCTTCATGTACCAAAGAGGTACAGTTTTTTTTTTCTTCTTTTTCTGTGGAACACAAACTAAGGTACTTTATAAGAACAAAAACAGTTGAATCCTTCTTCAATGTAAATCAATGAGGTCTAAAACAACCCATTCACACAGTCCTGCAGTCTAGCATAGATGCAAAATTAGAGGCTCTGGTATTACCGTAACATCCATCTAGGATGATCCGATCACAGTTGGACTGTGCTAAATACAGGGGTCTAAAACATTTGGTGACCTGATCACTGAAGCGTTTAGATGTTCATTAAGCAGACGCCTTTATCCAAAACTTTGCTGTGTGCCTTAAAACTAAAATAAATGCCTGAAAATTTCAGAAAAGCACAAGACTCCAGAGAACTTCCCTGACTTCAACAAGCAGTACATGTGTACATCCAAACTTCTGCTAATACATAATGCAGGAGCTCGAATGAAATAATAATGAACACACTACTATATTACATTTGGAAGCAACAGTGTGTTGACATTTTATATTTTCAACATGCAGTGATGTATGTAGCCATGAAATCAGAGATCCGCCCCTTGGCACGTTGCTGCCTGTGTAGACACAGTGTAACGCTGTGAGAGATCTGGATAAACGAGAGTCACCACTGGGTGCAGTTCCCTACAGCGTGAATAAGGTAATGAGACGAAAGCCATGATTTATTCCCATGTGAATGTGAGGCACAGGCATTTGTACAGGTGAGTCCGCCGCAAATGCGAAGCTGCTATGCTGAGACCTGTCAGCTGGCCTCCATCATCTCCTGCATGCCCTCGTATCTCATAGATGAGTCATGTCATTCACTAATGGAAGCCCGAGGGCCCACAATAGCACACTACAGGCTTTTACTGCTCGCACTATGCTACCAGAGAAGTCAAGGTCACTTCAGCTTTATAGTGATTCACTTGTCATATTCTTGTGTGTTGATTTGTGAACTGTGTGGAAAGACGGTTTGTGTATGTGTGTCTAAGACCGAGTTGTGTGGGAACAGTCAACGCCTGCATTTCATGATGAATATCTAATTTTCCACACAATTTTAAAGATTAAAAGGCTTTTAAAGGAGCATTGTGACATTTCCTAATTCTCTCATTTTGTTTATCTCACCATCATTGATTCACAGTATCAGTGCAGTTATAAATATCAAAGAGGCTAAACAAAGGAGACCACTCAAAAAAATGGTATTATCAGCACTCCACTCAAACTCTTACCACCTGAGCTGGAGTCTTGATCTTGGGGTCATTGATGCCAAAATGCTATTGGTTATGGTGTGTGTCGTCACCACACGTTTAAATGGGGTTTTGAAGGGTCTAGGCCTGGATTTGAAGTTCCACGGTTATATTCTGTCAATATATATATATATATATATATATATATATATATATATATATATATTATTTTTATTTATTTTTTTTTAATAAAGCCGGTATGTTATAACATGAGAAAAACTGCCACTTCTGAAAAAGAAGTGCACTTAATTGTATTGAGTGTACACTTGTAGCGTATTTCAAATCATAAAAGTATATTTTCTAAAAAAAAAACTTTATTTGCAAACAATATTATTGAAGTAAAATCCAGTTTTAAAGAGAGTACACTTTCAAGACTGTTTATTAACAATTTATAAATGTAAAATTAATAGTTTCACTTTAAAGTAAACATAAAGTACTTTAAATACTATAAACATAAAGTATTTAAAGTATTGTTATTTTGACTAACATACTAAAGCACATATAAAGTGCCTGATTATGATTTTAACTATAGTGCGTTATTTAATATTACATTTGAAGTTTATATATTTTAAATGTACTAAATTGCAACTTTGCATTATATTTATATCCATATATCCAAATATTTAAATCCATGACATTGTTGGAAACTCAAAAGTGGTGTCACGAATCCGGTTCGTGGCCTTCCGTCTGATTGCCACCAGAGGTCACCCTTCCATCATATTGACTCACACTACACAGACACTTTCACATTATCTTGCACTACAATTCCCATCAACCACTGTACTGACGACACACAGCTGATTGCACTGATCACACTGCTGATTGCACTGATCACGCACCCTACATAAACCATGGACTTCCTCTTCCTCTTGGCCGTGTATTGATCTGCACATAGCTCTCTTCAAGCGCTAGCTGCCTTACCGTGCCATTCCGTGTTTCTGTTCAGTTCCTGTATTGTCTAGCACTTATCGCTCACTTAGTGATAGCTACTCTATGGAGCCAGTTCCCAGTTCTAGTTTCTAGTTCTTAGTTCATAGTCTAGTCTTGCCTTGCCTGTTTTCTCGTGTTTCCTGATCCTTGCCTGGTTTATCTCGTCTCGTCTGTCAGCAGCCTGCCCTGGATTTATCGTCTGTTTGGATTAACCCTTGCCTTGCCGTTTCGGACTCTGTTTGCACCTCTCTTGGACTACCGCTCGTGTACCTGGATTATCTCTCTGCCTTGCCCTGTTGGATATTGCTCGCCGATCGAAGACCCACGCTTGCCCTAGGACTACTCTTTGTCTTGCCTGTGTTATACCTGTTTGCCATTGTCCGACCCTGCCTGTGTTTTGACCATGTTTCACAATAAAGCCTTGCACATGGATCCGCACGTCTCTCGTCTCGTCGGCTCCGTAACAAGTGGAGACCAGGAGACTCTTGGCTATCTTCAGCAGGCTTCTTTATTGATAATGTGCTGTGTCGCTGCAATCATCAAAAGTTTAACTAAAGGTCCTTGCACACTGAGTCCGAAATTTTTGTATGCGTTTTTTCGTATTCATCATCCTAAAAATTTGTCACGCACAGAAACCTTGCACACTGAGTCCGATGCATATTAATTAATCCGTTGCGAAAAAAATCACAAAACTGGATACAAAATGGAGTCTTCAAGCAGTGAGGATGATTTTTTGTCCTCTCTTCTTAAATAGAGAAAAAGAAAGAGGAAATATTGGGTCCATCCAATCCTGAAATACAGGCTAGAGAGGAAGGAGAGCTCCACCTCCTTATTAAGGAGCTGCGGGATTATCTTGAGCGATTCAAATTTTGCTTCATGATGTCTGTAAACTTTGATGGTTTGCTAGCAATACTGGAGCCACATATTAAAAAGAAGACCACCAATTTCTGTGAACTCAGTGTACAAGGACCTTTACAGTGCTTTGTCTTGCGAGACGAAGTGGATCAACTTGTCAGACACCATTCTGGATTTTGGCGTTCGCTTGTACAGTGGCTCTGAATTGTCAAAACACCTCTCAAAATACTTGCTACGGATGCAAAAAAATGCAGAAAATTGAACCCAATCCGGATGAAAGTTCTGGAGGCAGTGTGTAAATGTGATTGACACAACATGAAGTCGTATTTATTTTTTAACGTGCAAAAATTTCGGACTCAGTGTGCAGTGACCTTAAGGCAGTGATACATTGTAGTTTATATATATTTAAGGGGCAGTGCTTAGAAATGGATACTAAGCACCTGGGTGACGACCTACAACAAAGCATGCAAATGAAGTATTCAGGTATAGCAACCTGTCCCATTTCACCAGTCCTAATCCAATCAGCATAACACTTCAAAGACATGGACAGGGGCACCAAGAGCCATTACAAACAAAAGGTGAGAGTCTCAGTAATCTGTCTCATTTGACTTACAATAAGAGAACAGGAATTGGCAGGAATCTCTTGCTACAATCTTTGCTTGAACAGAATCGTTAATCTGATGTCATCATCTTTTCCATAAATGATAAATACAATGTATTTCACCTTAGTTTTCCGGGTGATTGTATGGCAGGACATAGGATCAGTAGATCTAAGACACATTCTTAAGTTTGTAATCCCACAGCATACGTTTCAATAGAAATGGTCATAAACTCATTCAGCTGTTCACTTTAATCATATTTCAAATACAACAGAAGTAATTGCAAAATTACTTTTAAAGATTTAAGTAGGTCAAAAATAAACTCTTAAGTTCCACTAGTTGCATTTAATATCAATTTAAACTATAATACATTTTCATTTAATTAATTAAGTGTCTGAAAACATGACATTCAGTTCACATTTTTTAAAGTATATTATTGTCACGATTCGTTGGGAGGAACGAGAGAGAGACGTGGAGAAACGTTGGACAGTCTTTAATACTGGAATCACAGGGGAAAATCCATCACAGGAACACAGGAAACAAACGACATCCAACAAGTAGACCCGACAAACACAAACTGAATGGACTGGGACTTTTAAAGACAAGGAAATCGGGGGAAAACAAGACACACCTAGAGCAAATGAACACAATCAGACTGGGGAGAAACTGGGTCACAGGGAACACATGGGGAGCAAAAACCACAACAAAACAGTCCAGGGGCGTGACATTACTTTCCCCTCCCGGAAGGTGCGTCCTCGCACCGTGGAACAACAGGGGGGGAAGAAACGGGTGGGAACAATGGCGGAGGCTCAGGAGGAGGACAGACAACTGGGAGGGGGCCGGCAGACAGAGACCAGGGAGGCGACGAAGGAGGAAGGAGCCAGGGAGGAGACCGGAGGGACCCGGAGCAGGAGGAGCCTGGCAGGACCCAGGCCACAGCCGTGATGATGGCCCACGGTGGAGCCGACAGAGGGAGAAGCCATGGAGGAGGAATGGCCGCCGACTCCAGGGGGCCGACCAATGGAGGCGGAACAGGTGGTGAAGGAGCCCGAGGCGGAGACGGAGAGCCAACGAGCCAGGGGGATGCCGAGGATCCGGAGGGCCAGGGTGGAGCCGAGGGCTCTGGCGACCGAGGCGGAGACGGAGCTCCGGAGATCCGCGGCAGAGCCGGAGCGGCTGAGGACCAAGGTGGAGCTGGCGGGAGGAAGGAGCCCAACGGAGCCGGTGGGACGGAATGAAGAGATGAAGCCGTAGGAGCAGAGTCCTGAGGCGATGGCGGGTCGACGCCCGACCAAGGCGGAGCCGGAGGGACGAGGGAGCCCGGTGGAGCTAGTGGATCGATGGATGACGGTGGAGGCGAGGGAGCTAGGAGCCGAGGTGGAGCCGCTGGGTCCACGGGCCGAGGTGGAGTCCAGGCCGAGGAGGCTGGAGGCGAAGGTGAGAGATACTCCAGCCCCGACGACGCTGGAGGATGGCAGTCCCGTGGGGCTCGCACCGCATTGATGGTGGGCTGAGGGCGAGTGGAGGGGCTGCCAGACGACAGCGGTGGAGGAGGCAGGAGCGGGTGGGAGGGCGGGCATTTGTCAGCCTCTGGGCTTTCAGGGTGAAACTCTGGAACGGGAGCCGACACTGGGGGGCGCTCTGGAGGCGCAGGTTCTGGAGGACGCTTTCAGGGAGCGGGCACTGGAGTGCACTCCTGAGGAGCAGGCACTGGAGGGCGCTCTGGAGGAGCGGAGCTGGATGGGACCAGCGGAGACGAAGGAGGGCTGGAAGGGACCAGCCAGGACGAAGGAGAGAGGAGAGGGGGAATGTCGGCCTCCAGAGCCGTGTCCCGATCAGTCAGATCCCCCTCAAAGTCCAGCAGCCCCAGATGTCCTATCAGCTCACCCTCAGCTGCGGTGCAGGGGGCAGGGCTCCACTCCGCGCTCACACCATCCACGGCTGGCTCCCTCTTGATGGGCACTGTCGCCGGCTCTCGCACCTGATCTGACGTGTTGGGCTCAACTTCCGGGACGATCTTCCGCTCAGTCGCTCAGCTTGGCACTGGCTCGTGGATCGTAGCGGGAAATGGCTCTCCGTCATCGGTGGGCTCGGGCTGATGCTCCGCACCGCGGAGAGTTGGTGGGCTGGGCTCTGGGTCAGGAGTGGATCTGGCGAGATCATCCACGGGGCAGATGGTGAGTGGCGATCCATTTCTCGCCAGAGTCCACTCCACGAAGGCGGCGAATTCTGCTCGAGGACCATCTTCAGACGACAGCGCTCTGCACGCGGTGTTGAGGCTGGCGTCATAGAACGCGCAGAGCGCATCGTCCGGGTAACTGGTGGTGTTAGATAGCATCAGGAACAGTCTAGTATGGTCCTCGAGCGAATGCTCCCCCTGCTCCAGCAGGAGGAGGAGGAGGAGGAATTCGGGGCGAAGGAGGGGATCCATAGACACACAACGGAAAGATAAACACTGGGAAAAAACGGGAAACAAAACGGAGGGTAAAACACGGAGGTTACTGTTTTTGGTCGGGTCTTCTGTCACGATTCGTTGGGAGGAACGAGAAAGAGACGTGGAAAAACGTTGGACAGTCTTTAATACTGGAATCACAGGGGAAAATCCATCACAGGAACACAGGAAACAAACGACATCGAACAAGTAGACCCGACAAACACAAACTGAATGGACTGGGGCTTTTAAAGACAAGGAAATCAGGGGAAAACAAGACACACCTGGAGCAAATTAACACAATCAGACTGGGGAGAAACTGGGTCACAGGGAACACATGGGGAGCAAAAACCACAACAAAACAGTTCAGGGGCGTGACAATTATTTCCATAATAAGCTCTCTTTTTAAAAGTATGCTAAACGTGTACTTCTTTTTCACAAGGGTAATTCTGATCTTGCTATTCTACAGTTACATCACGTCAAAATACGTTTATATCTTTGATTTTATGAAACCAGAATCTACTGATGTGGGGCTAGATTGAGAATAACTGACTCACTGATATTCTAGCAATGTCAACATCAAGGGTTTGATTCTCAGTGGAAAGCATTAACTGATAAACATATATAAATTGAATGCAACGTAATCCATCCTTCATCCTTTGATAAATTATTTGCTTATCATCTTTTAGCAGTGGTAGTTACTTGCTTTTCAGTATAAAATGTTCTCTATAGGGCCTTTCACACGTTTAAAATGTGCCAGCTAAATTTTTAATATGATAAAGAAATAAAAATGTCCTTCAGTCTGAAAGGAATGCGTATTAATTGAAAGATTTAGCAATTTAGAAACCACATGAATGTATTTAGAAAGTTGGTCATTCAAAACCTTGGCAGAAAAATAATAGTACTTGAGGTTTCATTGTTATTTCACACACTAAAAAAAGTCATTAACCCCAACCTAAAACAACAACAAGTCAACTTAGTTTACATACACATACAAAATGTGCAGTCGGGACTAGAAAATGTGTCCCGTGTCCCCTACTCCATTTTGCTGACACTGTTCTGTGCTTAAGGTGAATAAACGTCCCCCAAGTCGTCATTATCGCAGGCTTGCTTGTGATAAGATAAATCGGCCCATATAGACTGGTTCAAATGTGACGTCTCTTGTGGGTTATTATGCTACATTTACTAAAAGCACACAGAACAGTTCCCAAGCGACTGTTTTGCAAGCCAATCCACAGTCGTCCTGAGGGGAGACAGACTCAACACTGTTCTCTGTTGAGCTGCTAATCATGGGACACTGTCTAATAATTGACTCAGCACAGAAGGAGGGGCGGCCTGGGCCACCCTGAGGCTTATAAGCTCACTGCTAACAAACACAGCCTGTCATTGCTTTCTTCAGCTCACGGAAAGTTCAAATGAGCAGACAAATTGGCGTTTTCACGCAGTCCCCTAATGACGCACTCATAAACGAACTTATTATGTCATATTTGGGATTCTCTTTGGTCAGAGGGCTGCTGTGATCAGCAGAGGCTGATTAACTTGAGCAGACATGGGACAGAGCTGCTGTGGAATGTCTAGCCCTTGTCCTGAGTGCAGGGAAAGCTGTGGGGACAACTGTCTTTGTGTCTGTCACCGGGATGAGCCCTGTGTGGACCGCTGCTGTAACCTGTGCTGTCAGTTCTGTCTGGACGCCTGCTGTCTCATCTGCTCGGACGACTGCCGCTACACGCTGTGTTTCACGTGCACCAGAATTACAGACTCCTGTGCTGCCGTTCTGACCACTGAGCAGCCCAGATCTACACAGAAACCAAGAGAAGGTAGGTGGAGTAACAAATGAGTTGTACACGTGTGTTAGGTCCACCATAAGTATATTAACTAGTGCATTGCAGTGGCTTCAGTGTTAGACATCAATGTTCAATGTTATGTTAGGCTTCAGTGTTGACATATTCCATCAAACCAAGCTATTGGTTACACTTTATATTCTCATTTGTTAAATGCATTAGCTAACATGTGTGTGTGTATATATATATATATATATATATATATATATATATATATATATATATATATATATATCTGTGTGTGTGTGTGTGTAAATGTTGAAATGAACATAAACTAAGAATAATGAATGCTATAGTACTGTTGTTCATTGTTATCCTTGTGCAATATAATTGTATCGAATGTGCATTTTTACTGTACTTCAAATCTTAAAAGTATATGAAAACTGTGCAGATAATATAAACAAATTAAATAGAAGATAAGTGTTTTTTTAAAAAAAAGACTTTGTAAAAATGTCAAAATAAAAGTTAGTTTAAAGCACATTTTAAATCATTGTTTTAATCATGCTTAGAAGTACACTTATTTTGATGTGATGACTAACATACAACAGCAAAGTACATGATTATAATTTTAATTGTAGTGTGTTAGACCAATTTGGAGTAGACGTTACAGTTACGTCACTTGCAGCTGCACGCACATTGTGGTGGAAGAAAAACACTGGTAACAAGTGGAGGGAAACAGGTAAAATCCATGGAATAAGAGAAAAAAGTATTTGTTGTGCCTTTAGATGTCAGAATAGAAATGCAAATCAATTTTTATAGAAAACTGTCGTCATAGACACCATTTGAAATTAAACACAGGTGTTTAAACGGACAGACTATGGATGAAACCTGCTATGATTACCCTACTTTAAAAGCATAAATTTGATTTAAACAATAGGTCTACATATGCAGTTCATAGGGAACATATTTATTAGCCCTACAGTTACATGAAGGATTAGCATGAAAAAAACTATTTCATTACCTGACTTTTCTGACTTTTTTTTACCTCTGACTTTTTTCTCACAAATGCAAGTTTATATCTTCTAGCTTGGACTTTATAACCTGATATAACTCAACAATTGCGGGCTTGTCAATTCTGAAGGAAAAAAAGCCAGAAGTCAGCAATATAAACTCATCATTCTGAGCCGAGGGGAAAAGAGAGAATGAGGAGTTGTTTTTCCTTATCAGAACTGGGATATAATCTTGGAACTGCGAGAAATAAAATCAGAATCTTGAAATATAAACTCAAAATTACCTTTTTTAATTATTTTATTCCATGGCTTCCATAGACTGCTACTTTAAAAACTGTCATTTTCTGCCTCCAGATAGGCTCTGTCCACAAAGACTGTGTGCGCATACTGTGTGTGTGTCTATATATATATATAATATAAGAATCACCAAGATGTTAAGTAATGTTTTTATTTTTGTTTCATTTTATTTCTTGCCCTATAGGTTCTCATTTGGAAGAAGGCCAGGTGATTTAGATCACCTGATAAACGTAATGGAAACTGATGGGCTGGATGAACACCTGATTCCTACTTCATGATGCCATTCTCTGTATAGCAAGAGACTGAAAAGCATGAAGGAAGTTCATTTAAAGTGCATTTGTATATCATTTGCTACCTCTGTAATTGAGTCCATGCTATATTGTGTATACACTGTGTTGCACACTACTGTATATATTGAAGCACCAAATACAACTGATTCTGTGAACTACACAAGTGTCATCTGTTAAATGTATCTGGAGGATCTATTCAAAAGTGAAAACCCTTGTGCAATCATGCAAAATAAAAAAGGCTCTGCTTGACGTGGTATGCTCCAGAATGACTGACTCTCAGAGGACAGGCAGGAAAAACTTGATTTGCACACCCTGTGGAACGCGCCGTCACAGAGGTACAGTATTTATATTCAGGAGTCCACCCAGGCGTACGTCAGATCAGCCCTGTCAACATCACGAGAAAGACAACTTGGGAACATTTGAAAGAACTTACTGAAATTGACTTTTTACGGTGACTTATAAAAGGTGAAAAGGGGACAGGAGATACAAAAGAGGTAAACAAGATCGTCTGAGAAGCAGAGAATGTCGTTTCTATGCTCTTTTCTCCTTTTTGTGGCAGTGCAGTGATTGAGGATTTTAATTTCTTCTCAATTTCATGAAAAAAAAAAACAGAAGTGGGACTGAAGAAGAGAGGAAGATTAAAGAAAAAAGAAGACTCTAAACGTCTGAAGGCACTTGAAAAAGGTACACTGAATTGAAATGGCAGTTCTCTGGTAATTTGAGTAATCTGAAACATATCCATCGCCTGCAGCCTTGTCCTTGGGTAAATTATTTGATTGGAACTGATCTTTCGGTGTGAAAAGTTTGGTGTAATAAAAGCATCCTCCTTTCTACTTCTTTAGGAGCTTTAAGCTGTGAGTCTGTGAAAGAGGAACAGATGACTAGGAGGAACTCAATGCTTGTTTTGAATGATTTTGCTGGCATTTCGCCCTTGAGCTCTGCAATAGAAGGGCTGAGCTTAATACTGACACATTCATCTCACAACTATGTTACTCGTTGTTGCACCCGTTTAAGTCATCACCGAATGCCAAATATAAAAAAAAACAACCGAGCACTGTCACATTTTTAGCTAATTGTTCAAAACAGCATTCTGACTTGTGCATTCTCCATGTCAACAGAGTTCAGAAAAAGCTTACGTGATCCATACAGCATTGATTTATTTCCATATCAGTTAATGACAATGAAAGGCTGTTCTCAGATACTGGAACATAATTACAATCGATTGATTCTCCGCATCTGTGAGTGACCGCGTAACTGTCTCATCCTCCCTCAGGCCTGATCCAGGAGACTAGCCATGGAGGAGGATTACAAGAGACCACCACCATCCTATGAAGAAGTTATTACCGAGCAGCACACAAGCAACACCAGGCAGAGCCGCTCTGCTGATAACAGTCAGGGCTGCTGCTGCAGATGCTGCATTAGCACCAAGAACTGTCTGATGAGTCCAGAGTGTGGTCGAGCTCTTAACATCGCCAACGTGATTGCCATGTGTGGCATGTGTATTCGAATGTTTGTCTGTAAGTACCCAGAATGACAAATTTATATGTCTTTACACTAGAATTTTCTGTAAAAAATACTTTTATTTAGCAAGGACAAATTTGATCAAAAGTGATTGGTTTATTGGATCTATTTCATTCATCAAATAATCTTGTATCATGTAATATAAATAATCTTGCATAAAATGTATCAGTTTCCACGTTGATGATGATAAGAAATGTTTGTTGAGCAGCAAATCAGCATATCAGAATGATTTCTAAAGGATCATGTGACATTGAAGACTGGAGTAATGATGCTGAAAATTCAGTCTTTCCATCCCAGGATTATGTTTGAAATTATATTCAAGAAGAAAACAGTTATTTTAAATTGTGATAATATTACAGCATATTTTGCCTTATTTTTGATCAAATAAATGTACACTCAGTCAACATAAAATACTTATTTCAAATAAATAAATAAATACATACAGACCCCTTTTGCATCGTAAATAGGAGGCATTTGGCTAAAGAGGCAAGACAGGCAGTAGCTCCTCAAAATAAATAAAATAATAAATAATAGTTTACTTATAAATAAAATGTTGAATAAGACAAATCAGCCTGAATCGGACAAACTGGTACAAACAGTAATTTAAAAGGTAAATTATATAGGTAAAAAACTTTACTTTGGTGCTGTCCCAATTAAAGTGAACTTCAAATGACTTTATATGTCTATCTTTATACTTTAGAAAAACAAAATTAACTGAGTGAGCCATCTGTCTGAATATAAGGTATACTATTAAATAATAGCAGGATAACTTGGTTAGACTTTGAATAAATAGTTTAAATAAATAGTATGTTTGTGTCTCAAGTGTAAGATAGTGTTCCATGTGCCTAAAGTGTGTGTGTGTGTGTGTGTGTGTGTGTGTGTGTGTGTGTAAACATGATTAAAGTAGAAATGCAACATGAATTTATTAGACTAAAAAAACATTTCAAAAGCATATCGCGTATATCTTGTTAACATAGCAAACATAGCACTTCTAAGCTGTGCTGTTACAGCTCTTACATTATTACATTACATCTTCACTGTTATTTCAGATTATGTGAAGGTGACTTGCTGAGATTTGTCATTAATTTACTGTTCTTCTTTCTTTTCCAGAACACAGTCTCCTGTGGACCATCTACTCCAGATCTCTCATCCAGTGGTCTTTCTCAAATTAAAAAGGAAACAAAGACATTTGCTCTGTTCCAAAACATAGTGATCTGCAACATTTATAAGCTTTCCCCCAATACGAATCCCAATGCTGTTCCAAATAGGATGCAGCACTGCATTTATCATTCACAGATAAGGTAATCCCAGAACAAACTGACTAAAATTTCCATTTCAAATAGGAAACATCAATTGCAAAGTATAACTTATAAATACAAAGTATATTTAATTCAGTACTGACAAATAACACTGCCATGTCATACAGCCTGTGAGCTTAGCAACATGTTAACATTATACTTTATAAGAATCAACTGTTAGTAGTCTCTCATGTACATCATGGGCCTCATTCATGAAATAGTAGCACAATAAATTCATAAATCGTTTGTAAAATCATTCCTATGTTAAGTGTGGCATTTAATTAAATTGGCATGAGTGACCACTTAAGGTGCGGCCACATTTATCATCGTTAGATGAAATAGACGAGTAATTTCAATAGGGATCCAAGGAATTTTCTTGAGGGCAAAAGATTTTCAAGGCGGATTTCAGTTAAAGTTGCTAATACAAATTCATCGCGTTGACCAACAGAAAGCTACACTGTTAAACATTTCAAAGGGTTTACAGTAACTTACTGGCAACACTGTTGCCAGTAAGTTACTGTAATTAAAATTTACAATAGCAAACTGTATTTGATTTACAGTTGCAAACTGTACTGATTTACAGTAAATTACTGTTAAAAAATCCAATTCATCAGTATACTAATGTAATTCATTCATTTTCATATAGATTTCATTAGATTTTATAATTTTTATATAGAATTCATTTTATTTTTACTCTACATAGGTACTGCTGGCGTTCAATTAAAACAGACACAATAATTACAAAATGTCAAATTCTTTATTTAAAACATTGCATGTATAACACTTAAAAATACAGTCTTCCAATGCTGGAACAGTGCATCTTCACCACTTCTCCAGTCTTAGGATGTTTTGAAGTGCATTTTGTTGTATCCTCTGGATTTATCCTCACAAAGAATCTTTAGGCAACAGAAACATAATAGGGAAAAAAGACAAACAGCCAAAGAAGACATAGCCATCTGCAAAACCCAGGTGCTGCCCCAAAACGTGGCCATCACCTTTGCTCACTATCATAGTGACAGAAATGTTTTCTCTGAAAAACAAAAAGTAGAAATTGCACACTTTTAAAAGGCAAACCCAATATAGAATGCACAAATCTCTCAAAACCATAGTTGTTCTCTTGCCATGAATTATCAATGTCAGGGTGGCTGGCTGGCCTGCTCATGTTTTTCTTGATGCTTCATTGCAGTTGCCTTTAAAACACAAATACAAAAAATGCAGTAAATCTTAAATTCCATTAAAAACTATAACAAACTAATTCTAAAACTAGAAAGGCAGCTAGCCATAAAACTTGTTTAACCTAGCTAACATACGATTTTATTTTCTCAATAGGCTACTGGCCAACATTAACTACTAACACCTGAACAAAATTTCACGTTAGTTAACCTACTGTTACTATAAGATACGCGTTGCTCATTAAAATTTTAATTCGGTAACTTAATTCAATAAGCTGACAAAAGTCATTTGAAACAACAGCGCAGTTTACCATAGTAAAGTTTGTTACCGCCATGTTGACAGGTAAATGTTATTAGGCTAAACTTGTGTGCAAAAATATGACACAAACACACAGACAAACGTACAAATATTTTTACCTTGCTTGCAGGTCTTATTCTCTCGTAAGGTGCATCGACACACAGCTCAGATGTTCTCCGAAACTCTCTCAGTCTCGCGGGTTCATCCTTGGGCAAAACCCACGGCGCTGCCCCGATTGATCCGTATCTTCCTCGGACATGAGTGGCGTGGTGTGGCATGGCACGGCGCAACTCGACAAAAGACAATATAGAATCCATTATATATACTATCTACAGTGGATGCAGACAGTAAAGTGATGCCCTGGTATATTTCTGACATACAGATGTACTCCAAGCGCTCGCGCTGTTTCTAACACGAACGACAAACAGATTTGCCAATCATTACAAGCGATGTAACACATCCAGTGTAGTCAGTCCCAAGCCGTTGCGGCCTTGTAGTCACGGTGTAAGGCAAATCGTGTCAATCCACATGTAAGAAATGAGGAAATAAAACAACCTCAATAGAAAGGTGCCAAAGAGGCCATTACAGCAAATACAGTGATATACAGCAATTTTAAAAAATACAGTAAGTCTCTGTAAGTGGGGTCTGACGTCACAGAAAATTCCCATGATGCAAAGGGTATTACAGTTATTTACTGTAAAGGGAATTTGCAGTATTGTACTGGGTGATATAGAGTAAATAACTGTTGAAATTACAGAAATGTCTAACAGTGTACAGTTTTAACAACAGACAATGACAAACGGAAAATTTCGCTAATGTGACTACACCTTTACAGTATGTAATTTCATTTTGGAAGACAATAGTGTTAAATAGTTGTACTAATATTTTCTCTCTATCCACATCACCTTTGTTTATATAGAGCTTTATACAATATACTTTGCACAATACTAAACAGGAAAGAAACAGCATCAATGATGCAAACTTCATCAAATATGAGGCAATCCAAATTCTGCTGTAAAGCAGCTCTAACAAGACATTCCAGAAACTAAAATAGCTGCAGTCATTTGGAAATGTTAATTAAGCTCTTTTTTTTTTTCTTTCATAAATTGGAGCCAGTCATGTAATTGGATGTGGCATCCACCTTAATTATGTATCAGGGTATCAAAACTTTGCATTTATCATTAACATTTCTTCTAAAACTTCTTGTGTGAAACTCTAATTTATAATACTGAATAATGTTTTAAATGATGTGCACTAGACAGACAGGCTAATAAATCACAATGCTATATTATTTTCCAAATTGTGGTGGATTGTTTTGCTTTAACACTGTAAAATATTAAACCTGTATTCTGAGACTGTGAAAATAAGGATCTTCTCCACTGTGGATATAAAGCCATTTGTCTTATACTTAAACAAAAACACTTACGTTACTACAGCTGGAGTGTTTTACCTTCAGGAGTAAATATTTATCCAGCTAAAAATAGATGAACTCTACACTCAAATATGTAAAATAATAAAGATATCTGACATTAGCAAATAAGGATGTATATGGAGTCTTTATTTTGTGTCATTTTTACTAGCATTTGCAGCATAATCAGATGATACTTGTCTCAGAGAAAAATGTGTTTTTAATATTTTTTAATCATTAGGAGAGAATAATTTATGATGGCCACTTGGGATTTAGATGACATGGTTGCTGCACTGAAATTTTTTATCTCCTAATTATACCCTGAATATTTGGTGTGTCAAAAATCAAAGGTCAAGCATTTCTCTGGGGCTTATAATTATTCAGGTTTTCTCTGGCTGCACTCGCTCACTGGCACATTTTTCAACGCACGAGAAACAACACAAGATGTAATCAGTCTGAAGGATCCAAGTACAGTGTTTTAGTCCATGTTCCAAATCACAAACATAATATTGGAATCAGAATCCATCAGAGTAATGAAGGTAATCCAATACCATAATCAAAACACACAGGCAGATATTCAGTGAACAAGGGAACAATTCACAGATACAAACATTACGAATGAAATACACGAGAGCCTTGAACAAAAAGAGCAAGAACAAAAAGAACAGATGGTTTTATACATGCTGAACAAAGCAATGCACATCTGTAACAACACAATGGAGCGAAACAGTAGCTTGTGCAGTACATACTGTATACTGCCTGCTGTAATATTTATAGGATGTGAAACAGAAACATTTTAAACACTCATTACATGGCATGTTTTTATTATAGCCAACAATGAGGCAGAGCAACATGTGTGCAACACCAATCTTTAAACTCAGAGATGACCATTTCTTAGCTTCATTCGCTTGAGATCGTCTAAGAGAAGCAAAAATGCTGATAAATAAATTTTTTATTGTCCAAGTCAGATATCGTCTAAGTTCTTTAATGAATTCTTTACCTTCACTCTCAGTGTGTGATTTTTGATTCTCTCTGTCCAGCAGAGGTGAGTGGAAGGTGATTCTTCTGCTGTTCTACACATTGTCATGATCTGTCAATCACTGCATCTATTCCCAATCAGACAGTGTTAGGCAACACTTTGAGTTCTCTGGAAAGTGGAAAAAGTGCACGCACAAGATCTATGAATTTCAATTGCTAATATATTATTACTCAGTTCCACAGCCGGCGGTGGATATTGATTTCAAGATGGAGTCTCGGTAGAACAGTGCATATGAATGTAGAGTGACTAGGCTGTATTGATAGTCTTCTAGACAGTGTTACATTCTTGAAGCTCTGAATAACATGTCAAACAACTGCCCTTTTGATACATGCCCTCAAAAAATGGGGCAGTACTTTAATACTGTGCCCTCAAAAAGTATTTGGACATTTAAAATGTATGAATGGCAATGATTTGAATCACGAGTGTGACTAGGCCTGCCAACGTTTCCAGGTTTATTTTACACACAGATATACTGTGACCCAGCTAAATTATTCCATGTAAATTAAGCTCTGAAACGTTTTAAAATTTATTACATTTGCTCAAAATAGGCTGGTACATTTGCAGGGTTTCTGCAGATAGGAACAAGTTAAATTTAAGACTTTTTAAGACCTTTTTAATACCACCTTAAATGAAATTTAAGACCTAAACCCGTAATGAAACACACATTATATTACATACATATATTTGATGTAAAATTGAATGTAAAAAGAAAACAAAATATCACTGCTGTCATAAATGATATTTATTACAATGGTATACTGTTAACTTTTCATATCAGCAGAGAATATTCCATACAAAATATCCCCACAAATGTACTGCATCACCAAGATTTTTGGTGTAAACAATTTATTCTGAAGCATTATTTTCATCAGTGTTCTATCAGCTTTTACATACTTAAATCTGCATATTTTATTTTACCTTTACAAAGGCCTTTTTCGACCTTTTTAAATGTATGCATCTTTCATGTCAAATTATTACAATTAATCAATAAATTCAATATACACTATAGGGCTGTTGCCAGTCAGATTAAATAATTTACCCTGAGAAATTACAACTGCAATAAATTATGTTATGAGATTAATATTTTAAATACATTTTTGGATATACAAATAATAAATGTTGGTGGGGGAAATGCATACTTTGTAAGTAACATAATAAATACTTGATTACTTAACTACTTGCTTGTTAGACTAAAATCAATGTGACATTTGCAATCGTGAAATATTCAGCAAAATATCCCCCTTGTCATGGTATGTCATTTAACTACATCATTTTATGAATAAACTAAGCATTTTGAATTTATACTTCAGTGTGTTTCTTCTTTGTTTCTTTATGTTTGTTGTTGCTCATTTGTGTAGACGTCTCTCACAAAGAGACAGGCAGCGTGAGCCTCAACAGCGCGTCCTTGATAACAGAAATACACTATCCAAAATATCAATCACTGTTTACACTGAATGTAATAAAATCAGAAGAATCATTTTTTTGTTATTTTTTTGTCACTTAAATTTTAATCAGGCTATTTGTCTGGTCGGGCAAGTAAAATAAAAAAAAATTTAAAAAAAAAAACATTTTAAACTAGCTAAAAGGCTGGTCAGCTAGCTGTAGCTCGACCTATATTATTATTGAGAACATTATATAAACAAAGAACGTAGTTTGACCGGATATTTTTTTTTTTTTTAGTTTGACCTGTATTCTGCTACAGCAATTCTCTCTGATGACGCAGTAATTATGTGCGGGGGAAGAAAATAAATCTTCGGTCTGTCCAATGATTGTAAACACTCACTGGGTCCATCAGACTGAAAGATAATTTAGCGGTAATCTGACCAAAAATATTTAAGACCCACTGAATCTGAATTTAAGACATTTTAAGACTTTTTAAGGCCTTTTATTAGGAAAACGTTATTTAAGACATTTTAAGAATTTTTAGGGACCCGCGGACACCCTGATTTGACTTTTTTAATTTATTTGAATCATTATTCACTATTATGCATAACATATGCTCTTTTGGAGTTAATAAAGCGTAAATTAAATGTATTTTGCTATAATAACTAATATTGATGTAAAACTAAGGGATCATCAGAGGCCTTTATAGTATATTGTACATAAAATGAAACTGGAAGTAAAGAAACAAAGAAAAAAAGAAAGAAAGAAAGAAAGAAAGAAAGAAGGAAAGAAAGAAAGAAAGAAAGAAAGAAAGAAAGAAAGAAAGAAAGAAAGAAAGAAAGAAAGACCCACTGATCTTAGCTAAGAACATTAACAGGAAAGTTCTGAAAAAAAAAAACATTAAAGTAGAGTAAAAAAACAAAAACAAAACAAAACAAAAACAATTATATGACTAGTTTTAATTATAGAGCTGCTTTTCAGTTACACTCTTTAAATGCCTGTCTGTAAATAGCAATAGCTTTCTAATATAAATTTTTAAAATTCCTTTTTCTCATAAATTTGAAGCAGTTAATGTGGTCACTGTCTTGTTTCATATACTTAATGAATGTACCTAATTAAAACAGTTTTTCTGGTATGTGTGATTTCTAAAACGTTGCTACACATCCTCAAGAAGTACTGAATGTATTAAAGGACAGTTCACACAAAATTGTCATCATTTACTCATTCACATAGTTCTAATACTGTATGACTTTCTTTTATCTGCTGAAGGGAATGAAGATATTTGAACAATATTGGAAACTAAACAGTTTTGCTAACTATTGATTTCCGTTATAGACAAAACGTTCTAGTAAACGTTATAGTATATCTCTATTTGTGCTCCACAGGCGAAATAATGTAATACAGATTTGGAACAACATGAGGGTGTGCAAATGATGAGTGAATTATTATTTTTTTTTTTTTTTTTTGGGAGAACTATCCTTTTAAGACTGAATGCACTACATTTTGAAAGGAAATAAATATTTAGGCTATACAGGGGTGCGTTTCCCAAAAGCAACTATGGTTGCAATTTCCATCATTACCAATAGAGTTCCATGGAACATGCAATCATAGATGCTTTTGGGAAACACACCCCAGAGCGGTTCAGTTTATTGTCCTAAAACCTGGAAGAGAATTAGCATTTTCAAGCCATGGGTTCCCTCAGGAATTTCTTTTGTGATTTTAGCATAGTTGTTATGTCTTGATTTATAACTAAAATAAGGTCTGTGGTTACCATGACTTTGAGACTATCATGTTTTGTTCTACAACAGACATTACCCACAGTACATTTTTAAGCAATTGCATGCTTTAAAAAACAAAAGTTGTCAATAAGTTGTGAAAAAAGAATTGTGAACAGAATAGGCATTCACTAATGATATTTAGCACATCCAGGAATTTGGTAACAGCCCACTTCAAAAAAAGTACTTTTATTACATGTGCAACATTCAACCAAAAAGGAGTTTATCTGTCCTAATGTATCAAAAAATAGAATAATGCAATGTTAATGCAATTGGCAGTGTGATTTGAATTGCTGCAGTGCACACATAAAAAAAAGACGGAACAAAAAGATCCAACAGCTATTACAATAAAGCTGAAAATAAGATTGCTATGGGGGGAAAACATTCAGGTATAGGGCCTAGTGACACTCGTGCATTATACAACAAAACATCAGACCAAGTAGCAATCATTTTAAAGACAGATCTTTTTCAAGCACCTTTTTTAATTCAAAACAGTTTTGGGAAAAAAAAAGGTTTTGAATTATAAAACAGTAGATACATTGTTGAAAATGTATATTGTTGTTCTTTAGCAAATTACAAACTTCAGGTAAATTCAGTTGTCAGTTTTAGAGCTTAAAGGGCAAATTAGTGTTACAGCGCAATTCCATAAAAGCGCTGATGGGAGGGGAAATTCTGCTTGTGATTTACTGACAATGCACACATTAAAGAACACATACGCAGCCAGTTAATTTCCATAATAACCAGCGCAATCTACTGAGAGCAGCGCAAATTACCGCCTGCTTTAAGACATGCTTTTTCTGGGCATTAAATAATGGCGCAAATACCAGTAATTTGACGTCTGCAAATGTTAGTAAATCGCATTGCGTGATTCATTTTAATACTCTCCTCCCATGAATTTTGCTTCTGAAAGGGAAACTCCTACAAATGCATACTCGATAAGGTCAGGCACAAAAATAACTGTGTCCACGCTTTTTCAATGCTAATTCTTCACTGCGCGTCTTTAGTAAATTCTGACAGTACTATTTTAATGCCAAAAGACGGTTTGTGCTGACGCAAGCTGTTAGTAAATCTAGCCCTAATCCTGTTCTATACACACACAGACAGTTCAGTAATCTACAGAAATTAAAACCACATTCTAATTAACTCCCGAAAAAATTCAAGTAGTGACAACCGCATTTACAATAACCACAGTGTGTATGGAACCGAACTGAACAACTTGTTACTGACACATGTAAACATGTATCAGAGATGTGGCTCTCTTCTGTATATGCAGTGCAAGATATCACAGGAAACGAGTTATATGGCTTGAGTCATTAATTCGTGTTGCCATAATTGCTAGAAAAAAAAACACCGAACAAGAACAAGACAAAAATAATCCTGAATAAATCCAAATGCTTTATATTAGAAACAAGACCAAAATAGCTCTACTCTCCTCTAAAATTACCTGTCCCTTTTAATTCCTGTCCCTATTAATTCCATACACTGGATCACTTTATGAGCCAAGCCCAAACAACAAGCCCAAAGACGCTTATAATGAGTGGACATGGCAACAAATCAAACAGCGCTCTGCTGCAGCAGCCACCCAAGCATAGACAAAAAATGACGCTTCAATCGACAGTGGCTGAGTTAAAATCTAAAAATCATCAACACACCAGTTCCTCTGAAAGTCAATGCAAAACATGGGTAAGAACATTTCTTAAGCTATTTCTGAGAAGATCTTAGAAGTCATTTGTTCGCAGATGCCACTTGCTTTAAAATTTCGCTCCTCTGATCAAATGATTTTCAGACATTTTAAGTGTGGCTCAAGTACTTTTTTGGACCACCATGGTATTATATCAACATCATACACTGTGGTATTTACATAGTGCTTCAAAGAACACCATGATATTACCGTGATGGTTTTCCCATGTTATATTATATGGCAAATCCATGGTACTTTTCTGTGAAAAGATCTTCTGCGTATGTCAGAGGGCAGTTTTTAAGCACTGTAAAAAAATGAAAAGTTGACTTAACTTAAAATTTCAAGGCAACTTGCTGCACACCTTTTTTGAGTTTACTCAACTTTGGACCAAGTTGTTCACTCAACCCAAGTCACTGAGTAAAGTCACATGTCTCTTTTTTGTTCAGCTAACTCATTTTTGTTAGCTAACAAAACTTTTGATGCTTTTCCAATGTGTCTCAATAAATTGTTCTGTGAACTTTTTTCTGTGAGTTTTACTGACGCCACCCAAAACTGAGCCATAAAAAGCCAAAAAAAAAAAAAAAAAAAACAACAACTCAGCCACGGATCCATCAATAGGCAGTAAAAGACAGAGCTATACCTTTAGACAACTAAGCATCTGTAATTCACATATTTTTAGATTGTGAGGGAAAGACTTTCTGGTTCAGCTGGGACTCGAACCGGAGATCTTCTTGCTGTGAGGGGACAGCATTTCCCACTGAACCACTTATACTACGCTTAGCCACAGACATTAAATACAGACACTTGTGCAATAATAATAAATAAAAAATTGCAAAACTTTTTTCCAGAGGTGTATAGTCCAGGTGTCAGAAAGTAAAAGTCCTGCCATATGTTTATTCCACCCATGAACTTGAGAATTACAGAGAATCAGATGTTGATGTTTTATTGGTTAAAATGATGCCACCATCATGGAGATCAGTGTTTGCTTTAGTTGTGCTCTTGACCCTTTTAGTAATTGAAAGTAATTTGCTTTTAAGCAATTGCAATATTGTTTCACAGCAAACATTTGTGCATTGCTGAATTAGAAGCTTTAGGTAGCAGATTTGCTTACACTTTTTGCTTTTAAATCATTTGAATTAACATCATGATGTGGTCTCTCTTTTGTTTATTGACTGACATTCACCTACAACTGAGCTGTGAAAAAAGTCCTATTAAACAAATGGCACTGTAATGCTTAAATATTGGAAGAAAAAAAAAGAACTATAACAGCTCAGGCTTTTAGACATGAACACTTATCATACGATCCTCAACAGTGGTGACAATAATTTTTCATACTGCAGTGCATGATGGGAGTTTTTACTATGGTGTTACCCAGCATGCATTGCAGCATGAAGAATTTTGTTGATTGTCACCATTGTTGAGATTCACATGCTGGTTCTTGATGTCTGTGTGTGTCTAAATAGCACTAGAGTTCAAATATTTACATGAATTTCAGATATATTAGATTTAAAATGATCTCATAACTATAAAAACAACGCTTTCCTTGCATACTGTAGTTTCACAGAGTTGATTGTTCAAAACTTAAACATATAAATGAAAAAGGAAGAAGTCACTTTGGATGTAATCAGGCCAGTGCTTAATGACTATCTCACCAAATAAAAACAACTAATAGCTGCTCACTGCTTTACAACAGCACATGCATTGCTACAGAGAGAGATCTAACACAAGAAGTCAAGTGTCAAGAGCTCAACTAAAGCAAACAATGATCTCCATGATGGTGGCATCATTTTCACCAATAACACATCAACATCTAATCCTCTGTAATTCTCAATAACAGCAGGTGTTCATCGCTAATGCACAATCATCATTTAATTAGTCACTTAATTATCTCATTAACTTTAACTCTTTGAGGACTTGAGATTTGACTCGAGACTCGTTTGTGACTTGAAAGGAATGACTTGGTTCCTCCTCTGGTGAAATCAGCTGCTGAGTTCATGGGTGGAATAAACATACGGCAAGACTTTTACTTTCTGACCCGTGGACTTTCCACCTCTGGTTTCTTTTAACATTGTGTGCAGTGTTCATTGATGATTTTGCTGTGTATGTTGTACATTTCAACATCTGTACAAACAGAGTTTTGTAACTGTAAATGTTTATTATTATTATTATTATTTTATTTTATATACATGCAATTGAAAAAAGGTTTGCAATTTTTTATTTATTATTATTAAGTGTCTGTATTTAATGTCTGTGGCTAAGTGCAGCATAAGTGGTTCAGTGGGAAATGCTGTCTCCACACAGCAAGAAGATCTCTGGTTTGAGTCCCAGCTGAGCCACGAAAGTCTTTCTCTCACAATCTAAAAATGTGAATTACAGATGCTTAGTTGTCTAAAAGTGTAGCTGTGTGTTTTACTGCCTATTGATGGATCCGTGGCTGAGTTGTTGTTTTTTTTTTTTTTTTTTTGGCTTTTTATGGCTCAGTTTTGGGTGGCATCCGTAAAACTCACAGAACATAATTTATTGAGACACATTGGAAAAGCACTAAAAGTTTTGTTAACTAACAAAAATGAGTTAGCTGAACAAAAAAGAGACATGTGACTTTACTCAGTGACTTGGGTTGAGTGAACAACTTGGCCCAAAGTTGAGTAAACTCAAAAAAGCTGTGCAGCAAGTTGCCTTGAAATTTTACGTTAAGTCAACTTTTCATTTTTTACAGTGAGCCAGTTGCTGAGTTGCAGTGAGGCCAGGGTGTGATTACATTCCCCTTGGAGAGTCATGTGTGATTAGAGCTCATACCTGACAGCGTCACAGTAATTTGTGGTTATTTGAGGGGATGATAGGTCTGATTCACTGATAGGTAATGCCATCTGACCAGGATGGACAAAGCACTCTTAATCCATCCGTTCTATACACATCAGACAGGCTTCACATGTTGGACACACAAAGCTAATCGAGTAGTGACGCCTTTCAGGAAAAAGAAACCCAGAGGGGGAAATTCACTAAAATCAAAGGCATATTCCAGGTTCAGTACAAGTTCAACTCAATCTAAATTCATTTTTGACTCGTCCCTTCTTTTCTTAAAAAAATAATAATAATCATCTGGGTTACAATAAAACACTTACAATAGAAATGAATGGGGACAGCATGAATAACAGAAGACAGTAATAATACTGTTTCAATAGTAAAGCCACAATATTTTAACAAAATTTATGTGTTAACTAGGGTTTGTTATTTTTTTAATTTTATCAATTCCAATTCCGATTCTGATTCTGCTTATTGATTCCAATTCTTATCGATTCCCAGTTTCGATTCTAATGTGATTCTAAAGTCAAACATTTAGACATCAAACATATTTATTATTTGTTTATTTTTGCAAAACATTTCGTTGCAGCTCAATAAATATATAAAGTTGTATGTAAAATTTTATTCAAGTTGCTATGACAGCTGACTAAAATTACCATAAAACTGACAAGAACAACTTTACAGCTCAAATAATGCACACCTTTTAACAGAAAAAGTAATAAAAGTGACTTCTTTTCCCAAATAATAAGCTTCACATGGAAATGAATGGGCAAGTCCATAAATGTCAATGTTTAGTTACAGTTTCAGAAATCCACAATGCGTAATCAAAATGTGTTAACATGGTTTTAGTGTGGAAAAAATAAAATAAATAATAAAAGCTTTCCAATATTTTCTATGTAAAATTATCATTCATTTTACAACTCTTTTGCCATGACAGTGTACTACCTTAAATGACCATAAAACTGACGAGAACAACTTTACGCCTGAAATAATACACAACTTTAAAAATAATTATAATAATATAAATGAATACAATTATAAGCTTCACATTACTGCACTAAAACCTTCTAAAAACCAGCCACATTCATTTCCACTGCAAGCGCCTGCCTCACTGTAGCCTCTAAAAAAGAAGAAGAAGAAGAAAAGGGACAAAATTATTGGTTAGTGACAGCAGGTTTCAGGTGGTTTTTTCACTGAAATACGGCTTGCAAAAGTGCCACAAATGTTTAGTCACCCCAGTCATTGTTTCCCTGCCTTATTTTCAAGGACGCCTGTGAAAAACAGAGCTTTAAAAAAAAAACCTCCCTACAGCAGAAGACAAAATTCCAGGACTTGCTGATGGTGCGGTGGTTCGTCCTCCTGTAGACACCGAAGCAGGGGTTTGAGCTATTGTTGAAATTGGGTTTTATTTTTGTCTCCTCTCAGCCACTTCCATCTTATCCAGCTCCCCAGCCCTCCCACTCCATTTCCATCATGCTGGCAGAAAATTGGAATGAAATAAAGATGTGAGCAACGGATGGAGACAAACCAATGAGTGAAGAGAAAGAGAGAGAGGAAAGGGAATGAGACGGAGATGAAAGAGAGGACATGAAAGCAATATGTAGATTCAAAATACAGATCTTTACTCAGCTGTTTCACTCCACTCCTAAAAAGCAATAAGATGTCAGGAAAGCCATTATAGGCAGCTTTTTATACCGCACTTTGTAAGTGTATTACATTCACGACAAAACGACCTTGTGTTAACTGTGTCTGTGAAAAACTGCCATTGGTATTGAAGCTAAAACACTAAAAGATTAAAATCATTTAAATGCAAATGTAATACACATGCATGAACCCAGTTATTTTATTGCTGGAGGTCGCCGAGTTCTGTATTATTGGTTATAGTGGACGTTCATACCGCTTATGCGTAATGTTATTTGAGGACTGCACAATTGCCCATCAAAGGGTTGAGAATAGAAATACAAATCGATGTCAGAAATTGCCAACTCTGTTGAAAATAAATGAATTCAGGTCATGCAAATCAATTAACAGGATTAAACTTCGACACCTCTGTGATTTTAAGGGCCGCTCTTAACTCTAAAACTGCATACTTGAAACTAAAACGAGCAACAATGCGGTACGATCCCGCATTGCATTACAGTCTCCTGACGAATATGTCTTTAGAGAAGCACCTGTCTTAACAATAGCTTATGAAAATCAAGGACATGCATTAGCATGCATATTCAGTGCGTCGAAGCCAGTGCGGCGGGAAAAAGAGAAGACAAAATCAATGCGAGAAAAATACCCCAATATCTGGCAAAGGAGGTTTGCACTCAATGTGGCGCATTAAAAATGCATCGCAAGACAGCCCATTAGATTGTGTTGAAAAGAAATCACACCCTGGCCTTCCTCCAAACCCATTAACTCAGAGGTCTGGTCCACAAGACAGTGTAGTAATTGACTAATAGTTAGAGGTAAATAGCAGGTAAATCATTGGATCTAGGGATTAGAAATGATGATGGCACGCTTCGTTCCAACAGGCTGAGGAGGTTTACTAATAAAACTATATTTCTGAGAGTGGTCCCACTAGGAGGTAGTGAGTAATTAATTTTCATCCTCTTCAAATTAATCATCTAAGTCATTACATTTATCAAGCCTTGTTCATTCGATTTTTTTTCCAGCTGAAAATATTATGGTGTCTGTGCTTCATCCGTACAGGGACTGTGAAAATGAGGAACAGTGTGTAATATAAATGACTTGTTTGTTCCAACTAGAAACTATGTAAAACCACTACCAGAAGGGTAACACATAGGCTACCCAATGCATCTCATGTCTGTGCTACAGCATAGCTAATTAGACTTTCAGGAAAAATCCAGGCTCCAATGGTCGTATGACATGGTTTATGCCAAGTTAGCTCATATTAGTATGATGATTAATGATACAATCCATCAAACGTTCCCTGAAACTATTGTATTGCGTTTTATAACATGTTAAGGTACAGAGTGACAGTAATGAAAACAGATTCTCACAAATAATTAAGTAAACTTTTGTAACATACCTATATATTTTTCTAACTTACCATCCAATCCTCATTTAAAAAAACACAATTTTTTATAGGTGATTTATATTCTTTATAGTGTCTTGTTTAAAAGGAGCAGTCCATTTGTCTTGTTTCCGTGTATACGCTGAGATCAGCTAGATGTTGAAACTTGATCATGTCTATTATGATGATCTCAGGAAAGTGAAAACATAGTCAAAATGGCAAATACTAAAGACTGGAAATTATTAATGGCTGTTACATTTGATGGTTTCCTCAAGGGCAAGGCTGGTCAATCATAAAACAGATTTTTCCCTGGATTCTCTTACTAACCTACAAATAATTCTGGAAAAATGGAGGAAAACATTTATAGACTCTGTGGATAGAATATCTGCACCTCCAGTTAATACAGAACCTCAAAGCAATACAGAATATACATTGGTGCTTATCGATATCTAGCTACTTTGCTGATAAATGCTTCAAAACAAACAAAAAAAAAGATACACGAGTCAAATCCAGTGATTAATGGAATACATCAGACCAGCACTTTGTAAACATCTTTATTTCCAGGCAGACAAATAAAAAAGTCAGCCAATCAGATTGGAGCCTGGCTATGAGACAATGGATAAGTCTGAGTGAATTACCGAGGTCCGTCTAAATGAACCTATTCAAACGGGCTCATCGTTGATATGTTACTCGGCCAGAGGAATAATACATCTGCAAATTACATATTGATCATGTGTCAGTGCAAATTTGATTGCTGTCTTCTAATGTGATAATGCATTTAATGTCAATATGTTTGGCACAGAGAGTAAAAGATGCATGTCATCTGCCAGATGTTCTCAATAGATGTGCAGATTAACATAATGAGCTTTTTCACAATGTGACAGTATCAGAGCCAAACAGTCTTGAGGACAGCCGTTGCATATTGGCACAAACCGACTCATTTTGTTGCATTACGTTGATTATTTGTAAAGTAGGGTGCAGCGTAACCTAGGGCTGCAACAACTAATCGATCAAATCGATTATTATCGATAATGAAAATCATCGACAACGATTCTCATTATCGATTAGTCGGGTCTGCCCACAGTGCACGTCCAATTTCAGCCGGTCGCGTCAAATTAACGTTACAGCACTGAATAACGCATTTCTATGGCCAAAATGCATGTAAAAATAATAGTGGAGGAAACAGAATGAGAACCTGCGGGAGAAGTACGTGATCCAAGCTGCACAAAACATGAGAAATCTTTATTTTAACCTTTAAGTTAATGCATTAGTGTAATGGCTTGCCCTGTCAGACTCTTTGACAGATGCCTGTGCGTCCTCAGCGCAAAAACGTTCAGTTTACAGTCATATCCTATCTGTAAATGTCACAAATTCACGCGAGCATTTCCATTTTTGTATAAAGTTCCGTCCTGACAGTCTGCGTTAAGTTTAAATCTTTATTGAATGAGCGCGAGCGCGGCGGACGCGTGAACGCGCGTCAGAGAGGGATTAATATTCAGCGCAAAAATATTCATTGTGCTGAAATAACTGTTGTTGAACGTTAAATTAAGGTTTAAAAGTCAATATGTAGCGCATGTATTTTATGAGAGTAGGAACTGTAAAGGGATAACAGCGTATAGTTGTCTGAATATAAATATCAGATGCTTCATAGCCGCCTTTTACAGGATAAAGAAATTACAGTAAACGTGACTGTGATCAAAAAGTTGGTTAACACTGAGTTTGTGTTTTTATTCGTCTTTATTATCTTTATTATTATCTTAATTTTTGATGAAGAGATTTAAACTAGAGGCCTATATACAGTGCTTAACAAATTTATTAAATCAAATGTATTTAAGGTTTATAACAAATAATGTTAATAAGCTTTGTGCCACTGCTGCTCTAAACTAACAGTATTGGTGTTTACTAAAAATCATTTTTTAGCTATCTGTATTGGTTAGTCCTCCAATATGCGTAAGCTCTTTAGTAACAGTGGGCAATTTCTAATGTTATAATATAATTATTTCTGTTATCTATGAAAGAATGAAGATTTAGATCTATGAAAGATCTATGAAAGATTTTTTCAGATACCCAGTTACAGTCAAAAAGTAGCTAAACAATGCCAGCAAGAATGCATGCTGTTATGAAAGGCAGGAGGCTATTTTTTTTTTTTATGTGAATAAAAATTTAGTTGTTTCAGTTTGTTATTTGCCCAATAAATTACAATAACATTTTTAGATTTAAACAATTCTTTGACAGATTCCTAAAATATTTGTGTTTTCTCTTTATTATGACAGGTGGTCTAATAAATTGTTTAGCACTGTATGTTTTCATAGCATTCAGTTGGCACGTTTCTTTGAAGGACATTGGGCAGAATGTGGAAGTGTTTTTGTCAATAAAATAAAAGAAGAAGAAAATTTTGCTTTTTTTTAATCCGATTAATCAAAAAATAATCGGCCAACTAATCGATTATCAAAAGAATCATTAGTTGCAGCCCTGTAGGGAAGCACATTTTGCTAATGGGCTGTTGCATCACATAAACGTTTTTGTTTGGGTATTCTGAGACAAGGTGTGGACCACCACGTTCGCCAGTGCAGATGAAAGCAGGAGGCTTGATTATTAGCCCACGCCGCAGCCAGAGAGCAAATCCAAGAGGCTGCCGAGTTATTCCTCGAGGGAAACCTTATCTACTCTGCTTTCCACTCCACTAAACTTCCCTCTTCCTCCTCAGCCGGGCACCACTCTTCTTTTGGCTTGAACCGGTGGGGTGGTGGTGTAAGGAGGCAGTGCTGCTGGTTGGGTACGGTTGCGCAGCACGGGCCATGCCACTTTTCTGTTACAGTGATGAACGAGTGTGCCGATCCTCTGATAATTGCTCACTCAGGGGTACAGAGAGGTCCATTAATCAAAGTGAGAGTGTTGCTCCGGGCCTAACCTTTCCATGGCACACTTTCACCTGACCACAACGACCCCTGGCAGGCCTGACGGGGACGCCACAGAGATCCTGACAGTGGCTGCCCCAGACATCAAATCGACAGACAGCTGTCAAACGGTCACTCCCAAGGTGAGAAGAAAATTATACGTACCGTGTTCACACAGCATGGACAGGCTTGTTTTTCAGTTCTTTAAACGCTGAGAGGTGGGTTATTGTGATGTGTGAGCGAAAGCGGGTGGTCCAGGAGCGATGAATGGGCCTTTCATGCGTGTGCCGAGGCCCTGATCGATTACTGTAATAATGCACTGGAGCTGTCCATCTGAAGGGGCTGTGAAATGTTACCATTAGCTGTAAACAAGACAACCGATGCAGAGATTGCTTTGTCTCTGGAGCGTAGTCTACGAGAGTAATCTCATTAAAGCGCCATTCGCTTTGTCCGATAATGAATGCTCTCAGAGCTCAGGCTTTATTTCAACTCAACCATGAATATGTTTGTTTGTATGCCTTACCTTATGTCTAAGTGCTAAACTTGCCAAGGCCTCTCTCTAGTTCATTGTCCAACTCTGCTCCTGGAGGGCTATTGTCCTGCAGAGTTTAGCTCCAACCGTAATTAAACACACCTGAACCAGCTTATGAAGGTCTCCGGGATTACTAGAAACTTCCAGGCAGGTGTGCTGGAGCAGGTTGGCTTTAAACTCTGCATTGATACTCTGCGTTGATACTTTAGGAGCAGGATTGGACACCTGGACCCTGACCTATACCGAAAAGAACATCCTAACTACTTCCCAGCATATGTTGCATTTTGGGTGCTGGTTAAACACCTTTACCGGTGAAAATTTCCATGGCATCACACCATCTAGACCAGCACCACACCCCAACTAGTCTCAAAGGCAAACATTTTTCCTTTGTGACCAATGTATTTTAACTTTTTTGCTACTAAAGCCCGATTTGGATGGTAATTGTTTCTCATGGGGGGGTGATTTTCAACATTTACAGGAGTTAGTTGGTGATTTTATTGCTGTCTGAACCCAGAATGCTGGTGATTTTCTCCCACCACCCATGTAAAAATCCCCGGCCGAATTACCTACAGTTTTTTAACAAACACCAAGGTCATGTGGTAATTTAATTGCCGTCTGAATCTACACGGTCTTTACAAGAAGAAATCGATTCAAAATTCAATGTTTAAATCCTTTTTGACCGCTGCCAAACACCGTACGGTAGCTGTTACACTTCGCTGTATTTTGCATGCATATTTAAGGAAAGGAAAGGAAAGGAAAGGAAAGGAAAGGAAAGGAAAGGAAAGGAAAGGAAAGGAAAGAACGTGTGCCCAAGTGTGGTGTCCCAGCACTGAGTAATCAACAAACACACACCCAGACCATATTAATTACTGGAAAGAAAAAAAAAAAAAAAGGTATGTGCTGGAAAATATTTACATGAACAATATTTACATTTGAAATGGGCCATTATTATGGCAGCAACAGGTATGCAATACAATTTTAAAATATGTTTTATATAGTCCTACAATTACATACATAAAAATGTAAAACAAGCAGCTTTATGTTTACCTTATGAAAGAGGTTGCATTAACGTATTCCTCCTAATCATCACATTTTTAATGACATCCATCATTTTGAGAGATAAAATGCAAGACAGAAAGCCATTTCAACTACAGCGTGTCTATTTTCCTATTTTTAAACAGGATATTGAAATAATCAAATAATAAAAGGGATATTATTAAATATGAATTTATTCTAATTATTCCAAGCATATAACATTTTATTTACAGCCAACAATCATGCGACTGGCCTCATGAGCAGCGCGTTCCTGGGTTCGTAGGATCACAGAACTCCAAGCGAATCCACGAGTTTTATCACTGAGGTGCCATGTAAATTTATTTTTACAGACGTCCACATGAGAAAAAATTACCATCTGAATAGCGCTTTAGACAGGTATAAACCTTCTGGTCAGCCAGTTTTTGTTATGGCTTATACACAGAGCAATGTGAAAACAGGAAAATAGTTACCCATTCGAAAGTTATACATCCTAGCTATTTCACAAAAATATTGTAAAATGAATGAAGTATACAAAATGAAATATGCTGTTTTGCTACTCCAACAAAGTGCCTCAAACAAAACTATGATGCCACTTACCTTTGCAGATTCCAAATTCAGAGAATATTTCTGACTCAAAAGTGTTCATTTTATCTACCCATCATCTTTTAAAAATCTTTAACAAGTTGCAGTTTTCCTCAGTGTATTGATGTACTGCCTGTTGAAAGAGGAAATCTAGATAGGACAAATGAAAGTGCATACTGTATGAAGTCTAACCGATTAGATTTAATATAAAACTTTAACATTTCTGTCCTAAAACCAGTTAAGCCTGTGATAAACTTTAGTAATGCTGATTTGATTGGATAAGATTTTAAGAATGTGCTAGAAGTTCCAGTTCTTGGAAGAGATGTTTGTATGCAATGAGCATCAGTTGGTCAGTGAATGGACTGTGGGTGGTGTGCCATCTGAAACTGAGACTACACCAGAACAAACCAGCTGGGAACAACATTATTTTCATCAGGGATACTCATACAGTTCTCTTTTTCTGTTTTGTAGCTGTAACTGGACTTGTCACAAGGAGCTGATGACAGTTTAAAAACATATTGTGAAAACACAAGGTTGCGGATGCTCTGAGGGATGTACACCTCCTGCGCTTCCTGTCCCTGCCAGCTGTATTTGCATAAACTCTAAACTTTTACGTCAACAGAAGTCAGATCTTATTAAGCTGTGGAGATCATTCACTACAAGTAAACGATGCGCTTCATGAACAGCCGTAAAGATGGGAAAAACAGGTAGTGGGCGGACAGGGGGATGTGAATTATAATTTCAGTAAAAGTAGTCCCATAACCTTGACAGAACATGACGTGTTTTTAAGTATGCTAACCACACGTTCAAGTGATTCCTGGCCATTAGACAAGACTTGTATAACTAATGAAGAACATTAGAATTATACATTAGACCACTGGTTTTGCTTCAGGATGCACACCAACCAAAATCGCCTGTGCAAATCAGTGGGACACTTGTGGCTTCACTTCTGTGTGTCAAAGTTTTATCATTCACGTTTGATTTGTATAGGGTTTATTTGAATTATTAGCATGTAAGACTGTTTATCACTGCTGTTGCTATCACAACCCACCAGTTGAGACTGGAGGCTTAGACTATCGCCTCCAACCGATTGAGGCCTCGCTCTACACCATCCACTACCGTCCATAGTTCACTTTTCATCTGGATTAATCGGACAATCTGCGATTGGCAGCTACTATGCCCGTTATCAGCACTCCACACTTGCTCAAACCCAAAGTGCCCTGCCAAAAAGTGTATCAGCTACGTTGTAGTTCACACATTGGCCTTCAAGACCAAATGCGTGCATACTGCTCATTGTAATAAAGTCTTGCTGAGTTTAGACAACTTTAGAAGAAATCACTGCCGCCCATACTGGTAGCGGTGGGGGGCGGTCTGGGTTCTATCAAATTTTCTTGGCTGAGATAAGTTACCCTCAAGAGTCTTTGGGGGGAAAACATTACCTTCTGCTCTCCCAAGCTCAAATTTGGTAGTTTCACTCTGTCTGGATTTCAGACTTTGAAGAGCTTTGTATTCACCCTATCTACTGTATGATTGGAAAAAAAGGTAGACACCTCAGACACTCATCTTTCTACTGTCACACCATGCTGCACTCGCAAATGCAATGACACAGAGCGCGCGAAGTTGCTGCAATTGCCGTGGTAAGGGACACGCTCTGGATATCTGTTTTGTCCTGTTATTCCGTCAGCCAGCCTGAGTCTGTGACTTCTGCCACAAAGCAGAGAGGATTTCCCTTTAAGCACACTTCCTCCCCGCCTCCCCTGCTCTCAAACTGATAGAATGAAGAATAGAAAAGGGAGAAAAAAATAAAAAATTTGAGAGACCACCAGAGATGGACTGCAGAAAACCATTTTCAGCCCCTCTGGAATACCAATGATGGTTTCAGGCGGTATTTCAGGTGCCGTACAGTTGCCATGAATGCTTTGACTATGTCCATTCCCATCTTGGCTTTATCTCTTCTTGTTGAATGCTGATTCAAAGAAGATGAAGAAAGAAGCAAATTGAACAGAAGTTGAAGCATGTAAAGACAATGCACATTTTTCTCTCAGTGTGAATGTATGAGGTTTTAGGTGTGGCCTAGTAGTTTGTGCACATTTCATGCACGTCTCATGTAGGTAATGTGTTTTAGTCCAGCTCAATGACCAAACAAAATAAACACATGACTCCTTGCTGGGTTCAACAACATTGACCATATTTTAGGCCATGTTTTAGGTGGCTTTTCCACCTAAAAAAATCCGTACAAAAATATTGTGATAATCACACAGGAATAGGATTTTTTTTTTTTTTTAGCTGAATTTATTCTAGATTTTCATGATAAACATTATATGGTAAAACATACTTTTACTTCTTAAAACATATTTCCAGTATAATAAAATAAAATGACATTATTTTCAAGTTTGTTTTTTTTCTAATATACTTTTTTCACTGTAAGATGCATCTAAAAAAATTAGAATATTGTGAAAAAGTTAACTTTTTTGTAACTTATTTCAAAAAGTGAAACATTCATATATTCTAGATTCATTACATGTAAAGTAAAACATTTCAAAAGTATTTTTTTATTTATTATTTATTTTTATTTTTTGTTTTGTTTTGATTATTAGAGCTTACAGCTCATGACAGTCAAAAATCCAGTATCTCAAAATATTAGAATATTTATATTTGAGTTTCATTAAATCACCATCCCTTCAATATAAATTTTGGGTATCTCTTGTTCTTTGAAACCACAATAATGGGGAAGATTGCTCACTTGGTAGTGGTCCAGAAGACAATCATTGACACTCTCCACAAAGAGGGTAAGTCACAGAAGGTCATTACTGAAAGGGGTGGCTGTTCACAGAGTGCTGTATCAAAGCATATTAAATGCAAAGTTGACTGGAAGGAAGAAATTGGGTAGGAAAAGGTGCACAATCAACAGGGATGACCACAAACTTGAGAATACTGTCAAGCAAAGCCGATTCAAACACTTGGGAGAGCTTCACAAGGAGTGGACTGAAGCTGGAGTCAGTGACTCAAGAGTCACAAAGCTCAGATGTCTTCAGGAAAAGGGCTACCAAGCCACTTCTGAAACAGAAACAATGTCAGAAGCATCTAACCTGGGCTAAGGAGAAAAAGAACTGGACTGTTGCACAGTGGTCCAAAGTCCTCTTTTCAGATAAAAGTAAATTTTGCATTTCATTTGGAAATCAAGGTCTGGAGTCTGGAGGAAGACTGGAGAGGCACAGAATCCAAGCTACTTGAAGTCCAGTGTAAAGTTTCCAAAGTCAGTGATGATTTGGGGTCAATGCAGCCATCTACCAGGAGATTTTGGAGCACTTTATGCTTCCATCTGCTGACAAGCTTTATGGAGATGCTGATTCCCTTTTCCACAGTGCCCACAGTGCCAAAACCACTTCCAAGTGGTTTGCTGACCATGATATTACTGTGCTTGATTGGCCAGCCAACATGCCTGACCTGAACCTCATATGGAATCTATGGGATATTTTCAAGAGAAAGATGAGAAACAGTCGATCCAACACAGACGAGCTGAAGACTCAATAGTGCCTCAGCAGTGCCACAGGCTGTTCGCTTCCATGCCACACCTCACTGATGCTGTAATTTTTGTGCTAAAGGAGCCCCGACCAAGTATTGAGCACATAAATGAACATACTTTAAAGAACTTGAACTTTTCTGTTTTGCAAATCCTTTTTTTGATTGATCTTAGGAAATATTCTAATATTTTGAGATGCTGGATTTTTGACTTTCATCAGCTGTAAGCTCTAATCATGAAAATTAAAACAAAAAAACTTTTGAAATGTTTTACTTTACATGTAATTAATCTAGAATATATGAAAGTTTCAATTTTTGAAATAAGTTACGAAAAAAATGAACGTTTTCACAATATTCAAATTTGAGATGCACCTCTATATATTAAGGTAACTTACAATTAACCCATCAACACTTCATATTTTTTAAAGTGTATCCAAACACACAAACGGCATCCAAAGAGTTATATTTTAAATGCTCTGACAGACAATGGCAATTATGTGAGGGGAACCTAGGTTTAAATCCAACTTGCACCTTTTCCCAATCATTTAAGGCCCCGATATAGTTCAAGTGAAATTGAAGAACAAACTAGCATGATGTACTTTTAAACAAAATCATACCAAAAAAGAGTTTGTTTGGAGTTTGCTTCAGTAGTTAGAAATATCTTGCCAAAGCAACTTTCCAGATAAGTTCGTTCCAGTTGGTAAACGCTTCCATTGGTCCGCGGCAATTACATAACAGCAAAGATTTAAGATATACAAAGATGCTGCACTCATATTACTTATGAATGGGAAAAAGTGCAACGCACAATATGGAGGAGGAAGTCCTGCTTTCTAAATAAAAGAACCGATCACTAATTGGTAAAGTCATCGCATCATTGCAGCAGCTCTTAGAAGCTCTGTTTGCTATAGGAACAGTCAGTGTACTGAGACACGCACTTGGGATGTCACAGGCTCGTTGGTGATGTCAAATATGAAATTTAATTGTAATCATGGTGATCAGCTTTGGAGAATTTGATGTTTCCCCATTCAAAGAGATAGGAGCTGTAGTTGCATGACTAAAATAGCTGCCTGAGAGGTGTTTCAAAGATGGCCGCTGAGTGAAATACTTGCCTTAAAGGTTTAGCTCCTGTGTACCTAACTAGTCTTCTACCACGCTACAATCCATCATGCTCCCTAAGGTCGCAAAACTCTGGACTTTTGGTAGTACCTAGGATAACAAAGTCAACTAAAGGAGGTAGAGCCTTTTCACATTTGGCTCCCAAACTCTGGAATAGCCTTCCTGACAACGTTCGGGGTTCAGACACACTCTCTCTGTTTAAATCTAGATTAAAGACACATCTCTTTAGCCAAGCATTCACATAATGCATCTCATAATCTTGAACTGCAGTTATATCTGATCAAACACATATTATTGTTCTTTAGCTTGGATTGAACAAATCATTTTTGCTTGGTTGGAACAGCAGGTACGCTAATTATGTCTCTATTTGTTTCTCTGTTTCTGCCACGGGATTCACATCCCGTGGTAACTAGGATTTACACAAGCTTCAGTCTGGATCCAGAACACCTGAGAAGAGATGATGCCAACCCCTCAGAGGACCTCAGATGATGCCTACCCTCAGACAACATACAGAACTACCAAATTTCGCCATAAGTTAAATATATTAAGTTTCTACAATATATAAATATATTGTAGAAACTTAATTTCCTGTAAAGCTGCTTTGCAACGATTTGTATTGTGAAAAGCGCTATGCAAATACACTTGAATTGAATTGAATTGAATTAAAGGGGCTTTGATAATAGGTAGGTGTGCTCTGCTGCTCCACCTTCTTTGATGTGGAAATCTTCGATTCATTTCTTCTGTTCAGTCCGTGAAGCCCACAAGTTACAATGTGAACACACAGGAGAGCTGCTTTATAGTAGAAATTGAAGTAGTAATTAGGGATGCACGATATTCGATTTTTGCCGACATCCGATATGCTGATATTTTTCAACTCATTTTTGGTCGATAGCCAATGCCGATCCCGATATATTTCTTTTTGTTTGGAAACAACACCAAGTCTCTCCTGTGTGGAAATTATAAGCAAATTATTTTAAATTCTGGTTAGTTTTTAACAAGAACTTATTTGTTAGAATTAAATAAACAATAATGAAGTTCTTTTATAATGACAGTACATTGAAGCTTTGAAAATAACTATAAACAAACTATATATCAATCACTGCATTTTTTTTTCCCCCAGAAAGATGCAGCAGTAACCTTAACATTTTATTTAAAGATTTAACATTTATAGATGGTCTAAAGCAAAAGAGTTGTAAAACTCTAAAAATCTTTTAGAGCTCATAATTTGTTTAAAAAAAATATTACACATTAATGAATAAATCAGTATATATAAAATTATTTCATTTACAAGTGTCATGTTTGTGATTTTGACCTTTAAATCAAAACATACTCATGATTTTATGACATCAATTACTGCTTTATTAATCAGAAACACAAATGTTATTTGTGTATTTTACTTTCATTTTATTAGAAGTAGGCCAACAGCGCCCCCTACGGAATTAAAACTCCTTACTGAACTGACCCGGGGAGGCTGCTGCTGCATGTGCTATTACTGTTTACTCTATCATACACCGAAAGCATCATTCTGTGCTTGCATTCTCAGTTTAAATGCAGCGATCAAAATAGTGAATCTAATAACCATTCAGGCAAAACTTTGCTTCAAGAAAGAGCCGCACTGCTTACGTAATCTAATTTCAAATAGTTTCATAGGGTGAAAGACTCACCGTATTTCATGTCGTGCTTTTAAAAGGGTTACAAACTCTTTTCAAGTTATATTAAAAAGTTAATTTACACACAAAAGATAGGCACATTGTTTTAATTTTGCCAACATTTCTTTCATTATTGCTGGATGAGACTCCCGGCCAGGCTGAAATTTTGTCCCAGACCGGCATTAAATTAATTTTTGTAAATATTTGTGGCTTGAAACAGCTAAAAATTTAAAGTGTACTGCAGCTCTGTGGATGTTTTGCCATTTGGTTGGGTTATTAAAGTTAATTAAAACTATTAAAAACTATTAAAGCTGAATTAAAGTAACATAAATTATACGTTTTCGACACGGTGTCGTGTATAAGTGTATAAGTATATAAGATCATAAAACGGAATAAAATCACATATATAAAATAAATAAATAGTCCTATTCGCGAAATATATTTGACTTAAATGATTCACAGAAACGAAAGAAAAACTGGGACAAGTTCTAGGCTATATGCCGAGTTTCTGTCCATTTTTCTAATGCAACAAGTTCAGGGAAAGGAAATCAAAAGCCTATATGGCAGAAAGCGACATCTGTTTGTTTTCTTTATTTTATAAAGCATAGTGTTTTGTTGTTATTGTGACACAAATAAAAGTATATCCTTTATAGTTTTATATGATGTCTCAGTCTTATCTTTCTTTGTGTTGTCATAAGGAACAAAATTCAAATGATCGCGCAGGCGCACACCTCACTCACACAACATATTAGTTATAACTTCGCAGCCTGTTCATTATCAAAATAAAATAAGCCAACCAAACATATAAAAAGTTAGGCTACACTACTCAATTGAAATAGTCCGAAGTACAATCCATTGTGTTCGCTCACCAAACATTGCACATGTGAAGGATGATTTACATGCAGTGAACTTCAAATCATAATAACTAATAGTATTCAAATACATCATGAATATGGAAACATTTTTGAGTGGATTCGTGCCGAATATGAGAGGTAAGCTATGTGAGCCTAACGACCGTTCCAGTTTCAGCAGCAATGAATTCGTTTTGAGTTGATGTTGTAGACTTGTAGCCTATTTTTCATTAGTTTTCTGAATACTGTTAAATTTAAAGGATTTGTTAGCCTATGGAGTGAGAAGAACTAAAATAGCTTTTAGTAATGTTTATCTGTATTTATAACGTAAACATTTAGCTTTATTTGCCAGCATTTTACATTAGGCTATTCATGAATGTAATAAAATGCAACTTGGCCTTTACGCGGCTTAGCCTACTTTTTTTTTGTACCTCAAAAACGCAATTTTATAAAAGGTATTTTTAATCCATGCAGGAAATGTTTTAAAATATCTTTAAAAAATTACTTGGCTAAGGTATTCCGCTTATCGACAAGACATATCGGCATAATTTTTCATATCGTGCCGATGCCGATATTTACATTTAAAGCCATTATCTACCGATTCCGATATCAGTTTGATAATATCGTGCATCCCTAGTTGTAATTCATGGTAGTGTTGGGATGTTCGCTTATGGTATACCACTGTTCAGGTTTTTCGAACTTCTTTTTGTGCGTATATCAGGGCCTTTACTTCTCCTGTACAAGGCAAAAAGTAAGGTACAATTGTTAGCCTCTGACAACAACATTTGCCAGGCAACATTTTTGGATTGGTCAGTAAAGAGCTGTCTTGGAGATACAACGACACACCCTCAATGGCATCTGGTGTGCCACTTCAGGGGGTGTAGGAGCCCGCAGAGGCCCGTTAAACTGATGGCGGGTGATGTATGCGCGGTCGGCTCCTGACATATCCCGTGTCATTGAATAAGCGCCACCTGGCTCTTCCTGAGCAAAGCAGCACAGAGGATTAGTCAGGAAGAGTGATGAGATGTTCAAGGTGAAAACCAACTCTTCGGTGGGCGCCCATTTATCTTGCACTCTCTCATTCACATCACCATGGCATTCAGTGCTGACATGCTCTTGTCTGCGGCATCATGTGGCCCACAGGAGCTGTGAGTGGAGGGCTGAGAAAGCCATGCCAATCTCATCTCATCTACAGCAGAGCTAGCCACGTTCCCAAAGCTCTTCTCATCAGCATAAACATCTGCTCATCAACAGTGGACACACAGATGCACGCATGCACAATTCACATGCCATATGTGCCTCAGATAACATGACAGTCCTTTACTTGGGCAATACTCATCCTGTAAATGGTGTAATTGGAAATCAATATGCTAAATGCAGAGCAATAAACACAAAAGCATATGTTGTTACAGTTTGATAATACACGTTTAATTGGCCATTCCAATAAACACAGTTTTAGTTAAAAAAAAAAAAAAAAAAAAAAAAACATGCAATGGCCATTAGATTGCTTCGCCACAGATTGCATCTCAGGGGTACGACGAGTGGCTCTAAGATGCTTGTATGGGTAATGCATTTCGTTTGGAGGTTCGTGTGGTGCAAGAGCACTCAGAAATCATTCACATGCACAGCTCCACAAACTGAAGTGGAGCAGCACTGATATCACGTTACGATTCTTGGGTGAAACGCAGGCTTTTCTCTCCATGGCAGCATTCCAGTCCTTAGTAAATGGCAGAAATTGATTACCACCCCCAACTAATTGTGAGGCTTCCATCTGCTAAATCTTAATTGCAACTTCGGACCACAAAGCAGCCTGTGTTCTCAGAGAAAACTACATGAAGCTCGCATACACTCCATCAAACTGCAAACATTACAGCACTTGAAAAATTGATTGTGCATAATGCTCTAGAGTGACGTTTGTTATTCCAGTAAATCAAACGGGTTACCAAGAACAAACTAGTCTTTGACTAGTCACATGGTTTTAATATGAAAGTCCCCTTGAGGAACCCGCTCCAAGTAAAATGAAACAGCTTTTATTTGCTACTGATATGACTGTCTTCATCTCATGTTTAAAATTACATACGCTCACATATTTTTCAAAAGTTCTATTCATTTCCGTAGGGACTTTTTAATGAGGAAAAAATTGCAAGCATCAAAAGTGCATCTTTAAAATCATTACGATAATGATAAGATAATGATTTTACTAGATAACTGTAGTTGCATATGCAAGCTTTTTTACTGACTCAAATTATGCACCAAGAAACACACCAAAACATGTTTTCTTCCTGTTCAACAGATTTTTCTTCACTTTTTTTCTGAGACAATTGGACTTTATTCCACTAGGAAAACTGTTTAATTACCTACTGCTTTCCAGCCCACTGATTTACATTCTAAGCTATTTTAATTATACAATTCATTGCATTTTAAATGTGGATAAACTACTTAAAATTCAGCGATTAAAAGCTGTTGAATAATATCAGCAGATTTAAGAATGGCCATTGCTGCAGGAATTAAAATACAAAATGCGTTAAAAAAAAAATGTTTACTTCTTTTGTTCTTCACGTTTATGGTTGCAGCCCCTCCTTCACACACCTAACCAACCTATTAAATATCACTATGTAGGTCCCTTGTATCATTTGTCATATTTCAAACACTTTTTCATCTGTCCTTATCACTCACAAATAAAAAAGCACTAACAAGAAGTTGATTCAAAGTGCCTGTCCTTCACGAATGGTCATGTCATTACCTCTAATGAATGTAATCTGAACACAATGTGTTTCCACTGAGAAAGCAAGCCTGTTTTACCTTCCTCAATTTAACTGTAAAGTGTCTGAGACAGCACTGACCAAAATCTATAACGCAACCGCTCTCTTATACAGAGTCCACGAGAACATTGAAATGCACCACTTGTTTGCTGGCACTTTACAGTCAGGGGACCTTGGCAGCGGTTCAATCTGTGATTCTGCAAAGAGTCTAGCACTGGAAATAGAATAATCAACAGGAGTAATACTCAGGAAGGCCGAGTTAGGATTAAGATCATAATAGAACTGCAGCCGAAGCTTTGGTCTCTAAGGTACGGACTGAAATCTCATATAACATTCAATATTTGAGATATTACATTATCAAGGTCTTTCACTTCACATCTTCAGAACTGTGTTCTTATTTTTCAGTCCAAGATAGCAATTTTAGATACTGTACGGTTTTTAATAAATGACCAGTATCGAGTATAACGTGCATTCTCAGGTAATTTATAGTTCTGTGCACCATTAAGAATTTAGAGTGCCTTTATACTCCTATTCCATTTCTGAATTTAAAATAAGTTAACCTAAAAGCATCTCAAACAGGATGCAGAGTTGCAACTCAAATTTTGAGCTCTATTAATATTAAGTACTGTTCAAAATAAATAAAATTCAAAGGAATTTAAAGGTTGTTTTTTTAATAGTACATTTATTTATGTATTTTTAATATGTATTACCCAGTATTAAAAACATACCATAGACAAAATATGAGGTATATATCTATATATATATATATATATATATATATATATAGAATCGGCTAAAACACATCTCTTCCATCTTTATTTGACCCTCTAACTCTAGCACTCTCTATTCTAATTCTATTCTTAAAAAAAAAAACTTGCTCCTTTTAGACTTGCACTCTATTCATTTACTAACTGCTTGTTTTCATAAAAAAACTAACACTAGCTTTTCTAATCTTTTTGTATTCTATCTATTTGTTTTCTTTTTTATTTATTATACAGTTAACAAAAGCAAAAAGGCCTCTAACACTAGCTTGCTCTATTCTTTTTCTATTCTATCTGTTTTTCTTATTATTTATTATATAATTAAAAAAAAACCTTGCAATGTATACTGCGTTAAGCTAACTGAGACTTGTTATACCACTTGCATATCATTGCTCTTTTGTTGATTTTGATTGCTTCCATTGTCCTCATTTGTAAGAATAAAAGCATCTGCTAAACGACTTGACTTTGATTTATATATATATATATATATATAATGTGATTCTGAAAATCATTTATTCATTATATATATTATACTATTTAGAAAACATTAAATAATAATCAAATAATTAAAACTGTGTGTATTTTTTTATCAATGATAATGATTATTACTTCTGACTAATAATGTCTGCATATAAGGAAATATATAGGCACAGTTAGTCAGAATTAAAGAGGTAATTATTTATGCTTTATCAACAAAGTTATATTGAAATTCTTCTAACTGTAATTCAGCAAATGCCAACTCTACATCCAATTCAACTCACATTCTAAAAGCATGTCACACCAAGAATGTTAAAATGTATAAACAACTATAACCATAACTAGCGTATTAGCATTCACACCAATGAATGATATAATTCTGTTTATTATAAGCACGCTTCAGTTTTGTCATCTGCCACTTTAAATGCTTGCGCTATTTAAAGTAGTGTGGATATTAATTGGCCAGCGCTATTATCATTCATCAGGTGGAAAAAATGTTTTGAAAGTGATTCTGAAGATATTTTTGCTCTGTCTTGTTATCGTTGGTTGCAGTGACGTGTGGACTTCCCTATTCTCATAGAATTAGAATGATTATTAAAAATTTGCTGTTATCGTTATAGTTAACTCATAAACTGAAAAGGAGCCCATGGTTAAATTCTGAAATTTGCGCAACACTCACTCTGACTTGTACTATAAAACTGTTATGCTATAAAATTACTTTTTTCCGGTTATGAGCCCTAGTTGTGGAATAAGTTTTTATCTTGAGCTGCTAACAGAAACCATAATCAGTCTTTAAGCTGCAGTGTTCTTTGTTCTGTTCCCTCTTGTCTTTGGTAGGTGTGCAGCTCGCACTGTGGTGTAAGAATCTCCTCTCAAACCAGGCAATAACCCCAAAGCTTGTGCTTTATCTCTGCTCTCTGTTCAGATCATCTCTGTGTCCTCAGAAATACAAGTGGTACATAAAAGAAAACAGTTATTGTGCAAAGGTGTCTTTGGAGAGCTCCTCTAAAACTGCTTTGTTTTGCTCTCTCTCTTCATCATTCCAACAGATCAATACAGTGCTCAGACAATTATCACTGTAAACTGCAGATTGCAATGATACGTTTCACAACAACATATTTGGCCCAATTCAGTTCAACCTGCTGCTGTAATCTTGTTTCAGACAATCATATACATTTTCAGTCACACACTTGAGGCAGGGAAAAAAAAAAAATCCAGATCAAGCTGACGAACACTGTTCCCATTTACTCACTCCAAAACATTAGTCAGTTTAACAGTCCATTCAAAGGAATCACTGCTGTTATTGTTGGATCCCAATGCTGTTGAGAGCTCACACTGATTGCTTGTCGTCCATATACAGTATACCTGCATGTTGAATTTCATCTGAATGTAGGTTCACAAGTTTATTTGTTTGCACTGCAGCTGTATAGTGTTTTTTTTTTTTTTTTTTTTCTCACGGTCTAAGGGTTGCAAAACAAAGGAACCCCTGGATTTCATTTTTCCCTCCTGCAGTGCACAAACTAGACTACTCAGTCACCTTGTTCCACTAAGCAAATGGATTATCCTTGTAATGGTAAAGGGGAACAAAACAAAAGATCAATAGTTTAGTGACACACATTTTAGTTCAAAATCAATTGAGAAAGAGAAAAAGAGTTTCTAATGCAAGAACACATTTAAAACAGCAGAAGGTCAAAGAAATGCTGGGAGGGTTTTACAATTATTAGGGTATGTTTACACGACGACAATGTACTAAAAACTGAAAAGTTTGTCTTTTGTGTTTTTTCCGTACAGATGACAACGTTGTCAAAACCTGTTCACAGAGATCTGTGAAAATGACTTAAACACTGTATTATGCATGCCAGGCCAGTAGTTGGCGATGTAACATTGTAAAGAAACACTACGCGAACATGTAGGCCTAATACGCATGTGCATGATGTCACTGTTTTCACAAATTCACATTTTTTTAGTTTACATGAAGCCGTTTTCAAAAACTTGCGTTTTCAGGCGTTCTCAGGTGTTAATAAGCACCCAAAATTCATAAAACGTTTTCCATTTTTAGTTGATAAATAATATCGTGTAAAAGTTAGACAGAAAATTATATTCCCTTCCAAACAATACTAGGACTAAATACCACAGAAAAAAAGGGTTTGTATTGGATTAAATGTGTTTTAAACTATATTCACTGTTCTAGAACTTCTGGCATATTTAGCCATAGATATACATACCTACCTCATTATCAGCTGTTTCTATGGACCGCTATACTTAAGCAATCTGCCATATTGGAATGGTCCGTGAACACTCGAGAGCAATTGACTGTGTCTGCAACCATAATTACCTGAATGTATGAATATCTATATCTCCAATAGACTTCAGCAAATGATTATGCTAAAACAACACAATACAACAAGACGAAGGCGTTAGCTAACAACACAACATTGAAAAGTTACCATTGTTTAAAAATCTATAATATTTAGTTAATGCATATAAAAACACAAACTGACACATTGGTTTTTACTATGAGTAACCGTTTCAAGATGGCATATCCATGTATGTATGTATTTAGTCACCTGTGGCATTGACCTCCCGACTATCCAGCTTATTTTTCAACGCGGAAGTAAGCCTATGGGCGAGACTTTCGGTTCAGCTGCTATAGGGAAATAACGAGAAGAATAATAATGTGCAGTAAAACGTAAAACTGTTTGCACTAGCTGTGTGTTCATAAGACAATTCATTAAAATAATATGGTAAGGCACACAAATCTGCAATATCAAGCAGCAAAACGAGCAGTTTTGTACAGCTAAAATAACTGGACGTGGATGAGACTGGAAGCCAGACCCATAACATTTACAAATAGCTGCGCCCACTCTCAAATAAGGTGGATACAGTAGGTAAAAAACAGTATGTAATAAGAATAATTTGTTACATTTATATAGTGCTTTTCTGGGTACTCAAAGCACTTTACATGAAAGGGGGGGAATCTCCTCATCCACCACCAGTGTGCAGCATCCACCTGGATGATGCAACAGTAGCCATACTGCGCCAGAACGCCCACCAGCTTACTGGTGGAGAGGAGACAGAGTAATGAAGCCAATCAGTTTATGGGGATGATTAGGAGGCCATTGGGCAAATTTGGCCAGGGTGCCGGGGATACACCCCTACTCTTTTTCGAAGGACATCCCGGGATTTTCTAATTACCACAGAGAGTCAGTACCTCGGTTTAACGTCTCATCTGAGGGACGGTGCTTTTTACAGTATAGTGTCACCGTCACTATACTGGGGTGTTAGGACCCACACAGACCACAGGGTGAGCCTCCCCTGCTGGCCTCACTAACACTTCTTCCAGCAGCAACCTAGTTTTCCCAGGAGGTCTCCCATCCAGGTACTGACCAGACTCAACCCTGCTGCAGGGTGCAGGGTGATATGGCTGCTGACAGAAATCCTCCCTCTCCTCCACTGACATCCATTCATAAATATCGGCCTCTGGTTGTTGTTTTTTTTTTTGTTTGTTTTTTTCTTAACCCCGTAGGCTTCATACCATTCACAACTCCTCTAGAAAAGTGTCCATCAGATATGTGAAAAGTAATCCAGATAACCTACTAATTCAGTCAAGATTCTGAAGTGTGCATCTGATGGACACTTTTCTAGAGGAGTTGTGAATGGTAGTGAACTGGGGTTAAGAAAAACAAAAACAAAAAGACAACCAGAGGCCGATATTTATAAATGGATGTCAGTGGAGGAGAGGGAGGATTTCTCGCGACACCGGAAAACAAAAATAGCACAAAAAATTAACATTTCCTCCTGAAATTAAAATAAACTGATGCTAACATTCTCTTCTACAATGTCGAAAACCAATATCTCTGTTAACATCTTTAAAAATGTATTTTAGTGTTTCATGACCCTCTAAACAAGCCCTCTCCTTCTACAAGCCGCAGCTTTGGCGTAACCATGGTGATAAAGCAATATATTTATCTGTCCGACAGAAGAAAACAAACTCGGAATCTGTTATCAAGTGCATAGATGCTCTCAGCTTCCTCCATCGACAAAATGCTTTATTACTCACAGTTTTTTTTTGTTTTGTTTTTTTGGGTTTTTTTTAGTTCTGCGGTTTTTGATCTCTTTATGATCCTCTGTCTTCCTGTATTCCTTTTAGGACGCATGAAAGCCTCTCTATTTTGTGCTCCCCAAACTCCTGAAACTGCACGATGTTCTATCGCGCTTTCAGCTTCCGGCTTCCCATGTGAATGCGCCAAACGATTGAAACGCAGAAATATCGCCTCTAAGCCTTCTTATAGCCTTCTAAATAAAACAACAACTACAAAAAAATATGTAGGCTATATGTATTACGGCTGTTGCGAATAAAACGAAAATGAAATGAAAAAGTCCATTTCATTTTACGCGTTGAGTAACCAATCACACATGATTCCGATTATGAATGCAATGGCCAATCAGAGTCGTTCAGATGAGTCATCGCTTGCCTTAAACAGCAAAGTGCAGATGAACGTGCGATGTAAGTAAGAGATTAATTTTACAGTGCAGACATCTTCACTGATTATAACAGGAGTTTTTTTTTTTTGTTTGTTTGTTTTTCTTTAGTTCTTAAACTCGCGTCAGTGATAATGTTCTTTGCTCCCTTTCTGTATTCACAATTTGAATAACCATCGAAAATAAAGCGTAAGCAGTACCATATGTTTTTTTTTTTTTTAAATTATTATTATTATTATTAGTAGTAGTAGTATTAAATTGTGATCACGTTAAATAGACTTACCCAAAAACACTAACATTATAGGCTACTTTTACCCTGGAGTTGGTTCACTCTCCCTCTGTTTCTAGAGATTGCAGATTGATACAAGACAGTGAAAAATGACTTGAAACAATCCTAAATGTTAAAGTGCACCCCCTAAAAGCGCAATAAGTGGCCCCAAGTGGCAACTTAACTTCTAGCATCCAGACAAGATATTTAAACTGATATGGCTAAAACAATACTTTTAAGATAAATGCTTCTGCTTTTTCTTGTTCTTATTTTTTGTTGGAAATATTAACAAGAATGCCTCTTGTTTTCTGATTGGAAGCTGTTTGTGATAAGCTAATTAAAGTTTGAATGTCAAATTTTTAACTGTTGTATTTGTCTAACACTCATAAACACTTATAATTTCTGTTAACATGACTTTTGTCTCTCTGGGAAAATATTATAATATTTTAACAGTCCAGCCAAAACAAAAATGTTATTTGACATTCAATGCCAAACTCTGTCACAGTGCACACACGAGGGATGAACGAGGAGACGAGGGTAAACTCAAAATACAGTCTTTAATAACTCCAAAACAAGACAAGGCAAGGCTGGGACGGACAGGAACACCGGGGGTAACGAGTCGACCAGACGAAAATGAACAGAACAGGCAGGAACTAAATACAAATGATAATAAACTACACACACCTGAATGAAATCATATACAATCAAACTAGACGAGGACAGGAACAGGAAGGACCAAATAAGGGCATGGAGGGAACACAAGACACACACGACAGACATGACTGTGACATTACTCCCCCCTCCCGGAAGGCACAACCCGCGCCGTAACAGTACCACCGGGGGAGGGGGGATGGGCGCTCTGGACGGAACAGGAATGGGCGCCATGGCGGATCAGGGATCTCAGGAGGCCCTGGCGGTGCAGGGAGCACAGGAGGCCAAGGTGGTGCAGGGAACTCCGGAGATCATGGTGGAGCTGGGAGCTCTGGAGGCCATGGCAGGTGGTCTTACTGGCCGTGGCCTCGTTCCCTTGGCCCGGCCACTACAGCCGGAACCCCTTTGTACCCCCTCCAAAAAATTTCTTGGGGGAATATACAGGCTTAACTAAGGAACTGGAGCCCTCATGGGGCTGGACACGGGAATAGGAGGCCTCCGTGGGCGACACTCGGGAACAGGTGCCCTCCGTGGGCGAAACAAACACAGGACAAGACAATCCACGGGAACACGAAGCCCTCCGTGGGCTAAGCTCAGAATCAGAGGCCATACTGGGCATGACAGGAGATCCACAGCTCTTCCTGGACTGGACGTGGAGTCAGGGGCCCTCACAGGGTTTCTCCGGAACCGCTTCCACTTCAATGACAGGGGGGCAGACGGCTAGGAATGGCCTCCGTGGCCATAACCAGAGGAGCCGCCTACCCCAGACGAGTCTCCGTAGACATGACAGACATGACAGGGTTCTTAAAATGTACCTGTGGACAACACATTAAAACACCCTAGACTCCGGTCAGGGGCTGGAGCCATCACTAGACTCTTAGTCAGGGGCTGGAGCCATCACTGGACTCTGATCAGGTTGGGAACGGCACTCCTGGCCGTGACGAGGGAACTGAAGAGTGGCGGTCGGCGGGCTTGGGTCAGCGGCGGCCGGCTTGCTTAGGTGAGCCGCGGACGGCGGTGTGGGTGAGCCACGGACGGCGGTCTTAGGTGAGCTGCGGACAGTGGCGTGGGTGAGCCGCGGATGGCAGCGTGGGTGAGCCACGAATGGCGGGCTTAGGCGAGCCGCGGACAGCGGCATGGGTGAGCCGCGAACGGCGGGCTTAGGTGAGCCGCAGACAGCGGCGTGGGTGACCCGCGGATGGCGGTGTGATATCCCCGCGGACGGCGGGCTAGAGGGATCTGCGGACGGTGGCAGGCTTGAGGGAGGCGCGGACAGCAGACTCACGGTGATCTCGCCGAACTGCCACACTGACTTGCAGTGGGCTAAGGCGGGATGTCGAGCGGCGACTTCCATCTCACGGGATCGGCACTTCATGGCCGTGACGAGGTAACTGAAGAGCGGCGGTCAGCGGGCTTGAGTCAGCGGCGGCCGGCTTGCTTAGGTGAGCCGCGGATGGTGGTGTGGGTGAGCCACGGACGGCAGGCTTAGGTGAGCTGCGGACGGTGTCATGGGTGAGCCGCGGACAGTGGTGTGGGTGAGCCGCGAACGGCGGGCTTAGGTGAGGCGCGGATAGCGGCGTGGGTGACCCGCGGACAGCGGTGTGATATCCCCGCGGACGGCAGGCTAGAGGGATCCGTGGACGGCGGCAGGCTTGAGGGAGCCGCGGACAGCGGACTCGCGGTGATCGAACTCCCACACCAACTTGCAGTGGGCTAAGGCGGGATGTCGAGCGGTGACTTCCATGCCGCGGGACACACAAACAGGAAACAAAACAAAACACTTTCAAAAACGAAAAACAAAACGAGGTGAAGAGGTGCCGCTTACTGTTTCGGTCTGGTCTTCTGTCACGGTGCACACACGAGGGATGAACGAGGAGACGAGGGTAAACTCAAAATACAGTCTTTAATAACTCCAAAACATAACAAGGCAAGACAAGGCAAGGCAAGGCAAAGCAAGACAAGGCAAGACTGGGATGGACAGGAACACCGGGGGTAACGAGTCGACCAGACGAAAATGAACTAAACAGGCAGGAACTAAATACAAAGGATAATAAACTACACACACCTGAATGAAATCATATACAATCAAACTAGACGAGGACAGGAACAGGAAGGACCATATAAGGGTATGGAGGGAACACATGACACACACCACAGACATGACTGTGACATTCACTTTCTTTATTGATTATATTATAAGATAAAGACGAAAATAAGAACATAGATGATAATGATGAATGTTAGGTTTTATTATTATTATTATGAACACAGAATATAAATTGAAATGAATATTCAGGAAAGATATTTAGACTGTCTGCTAGACTAGATTTTTTATTTATTTATTTATTTATTTTTTGAGAACCACTGTTTTGGGTCATTTTCTACATACCATTACGTTAAAAATTTGATAATTACATGAAGTGTGAAAAGAACAGAAACTCAATGGGTTTAAATGTTGTGGGGTGAATGGTTGTCATGCAATGGTGTGGCTATGTAAGTGTAAAAAATTGTGTGCAGTGTGTGTAGCATGTTGCTATGTGGTTACAAGTAAGTTCTACATGGTTACTACTTACTAGGGTATTGCTAAGTGATTACTTGAGCATTCTGGGCGGTTCAGAGGGTGTTGCTATACATTTGTAAAGGTATTTTGGGTGGCTACCAGTGTTGGGGAGTAACTAGTTACATGTAACGAAATTACGTAATTTAATTACAAAATAAAAGTAACTGTAATCAGTTACAGTTACTGAGAAAAAATTGTAATTAAATTACAGTTACTTATGAAAATGTTAAGGATTACAAAGGGGGTTACATCTTATTTTTTCACACACACTCCCACATACAGATTTAATTGATTTATTTCATAAATTGCAGTGACTGCTCCAAAATATGAAACACCAATGTTTCAGGAGTTTAGAACATGCTTATTCGATAACTCTTTTATTTCCTATATAGGTTGTATAGCTATGCTTCATTTTTTTTTTTTTTTTTAAAGATTAACTGTTTTTTCCAAGGCATTGTTAGATTCCAGTGTTTCCTGTCATAGCTATGCACAGATTTGATTTAAAAAAACAGTATCATAGCTAATAAAATATTTCTTGTTATGATTTTAAATATGTATTTAACCTCAGAATAATCTCAAAGTAAGTCTGATTTTGTGGTGGCTGTGCTTCAAAGGGGACATTGATCTTCCACAGGTTGGTATGATTCTTTAGGGTCTTCATGAACAGTCTGCAACATTCTTTGGTTAAAATTCCTCAGTGGTCGTGTAAAACAACACCATTTTTACTTTGCTCTGTTCACAGTGACTCATTTTGGGGCATGTATCTTTAAATGATATTGAGCTCTGCTCATTCACCCCTCTCTTCTGTGGAAGAGCAAAGGCGATTTGCAAATAATCATAAATATAAAGTGTCAGACTTACTTCTTCTGGAGGTGCAGTTGGATCACGAACAATGGGTACTGATCTATCCTTGAGTTTTAACTTTTTAACAAAACCTGCCTTGAATTGTCCCTCGTTCAGAAAGCAGTCTGGTGTAAAATTATTTGTGCAGATATAAACGAATTTAGGTGTATTCAGTGGCGCGTTACCATTAAAAACAAAACTAATGCACAGCGTCCTCAGTGGCTCTGATGTCGGGAAAACTACAAAACACCTGCATTGCTTACAAGACATTGTCGCTACAGCTGCTGGAACGTGGAGAAAATGATGGACTTTGTACAACTGGCTGAGGGTGAAAATATGCTAATATTAGACAGTACTTCAGTGGCTGAGGGAGTGCCTGAGCAATATGGCATCATACTGCTCAGAAAATCAAAACGGCTTGATAATTGAGACTGTTTAGGATTTTGGGGGATTAAAAAAGAGTGAATGGATTTTTATCATTGTAGGGTGGTTGTGTCCACACACTGCTAAGATACATTTATATGCAAACACCATGTAAAAGTGAATTTTGCATCCAATGTCTACTTTAAAAAAAATCTTAATTCAAGTGATGAAGGATTTCGAAAGTGTGACAGTAATCAGTGTTGAGTACTACTGTAAGGTTTACCCTGCCTGGTTTACATGTTTGAAAATGATTAACAGTTGAAAACATTAGAAATTTAGAAAAGTAATCAAAAAGTAATCAAATGTAATCAGTTACATTACTTTAATAAAGTAATTGAAACGTTACACTACTTATTACATTTTAAGTAGGGTAATTTGTAATCTGTAACCTATTACATTTCCAAAGTAATCTTCCCAACACTGGTGGCTGCCCATGTATGGCTAACTGGTTGCTAGTCTGTTGCCATGCAGTTGCAAAGTCAGAAGAGTTTTTATCATGTTGCTTTGTGGTTGCTTATGTATTGCTAAGGTAATTGCTAGGGTGTTGCTATATGTGGTTACTTGAGCATGCTATAGGTGTTGCTATGCATTTGCTAAAGTATTTTAGGTGGCTGCACATTAGTGTTGGGTAAGTTACTCTAAAAAAAGTAATTCATTACTAGCTACTAATTACATCTTCAACTGTGTAATTAGATTACTGTACTAATTACTTTCTAAAATTATTGCATTACTTATTACTAATAACTTTGCAAATCCCATATCAATCTCGACCAGTTGAACAATACAAGGATAGACATTAAACAAATTCTTTCGGATAAATAATATGACATTGCATAAATTATTCTTGAACTGACCAAATATTTAAAAGGAGAAGGTTACATTAAAAACATACATTTTAACATTAGATATTATATTATGGTGTTAACTGTTCCACTGTTGTTTTATATAGAATTGTTGTATTTAATGCAATTACATCAGAAGTAACTGTAATTAAATTACAGAATAAGTAACCCCATACTTTTTCAAGGGAAAGTAATTAAATTACAGTAATTAATTACTTAGTTATACCTTTCAAAAGGTTGTAATATGTACACTTTAGTTACTAATATGTACTCTTAAAAGTACTGATTTTTTAAATGTACTTTCTAAAGTACTTATAAGGCACTAATTTGTACTTTTAAGGTGCTAATATGAGGTGAAAGATTTACCTTTTAGCTTTTGTACTTTCAAAGTCAAAGCGTTTTTGTCATGTTGCTATGTTGTTTGCTAAGGAGTTCTTAGAGGGCTGAGTCCAGTAATGGCACACTTTCCTCATTCCTAATTAAACATTTTAGCAGAAGTACTCAAAAATAGCCATGATTAAAGACATACGCTAGCTTTCCCATGACTCATGATGGCACAGATGAGTTAGTCAAGGATTTTCAGATAGACAAATGTCTCAGTGGATGAAAGCAGATCAGAATAAAACAAAGTCTGAGGGAAAGTAAAATCTCCTCGCTCTGAATGTGGGATATTGCTCCTCAGCTCAGCCCTCGGAGCTATAGTGAGCAGTGGCGTCTGATTGAACGCAAACTCTTTGAGCCTGATGTGTAAATCTTCATTCATATGTATAGGCCTTAGTCACTCGCTGCACCACAGAGGGATTTAGGATTCCAAATCCCAAAAAGCAATAACCAAAGAGGAAAGACTCCTTAATATCACTATACGTTGTTTTGAACATCAAAAGCAAACCATCACAGCTGGCTCAGGAATTGGAGGATTAATGTGTAATAACGGCAGGTGATGGGGAGAGAATTCATTGTGATGATGTCAGCTACAACCTCTATGAAAATGTTTATTATGCAAATTCATACGGTGGTGTCTTGGGACATTGTCATAATTTTATAATGTCAATTCAGGGAAAAATGACTCAAATGAGATTTGAAAGCTCGTTTGAATCCCAAAACTGCTACAGCGTACGTGTTGACAAACTCAGTTTTGTGCAGCAAAAGGTTATGGGTCATAATAATTAGTCATATTTAGTTGCAGCATATTTACAGCTTCTGAAGCTTGTCGGTAAAGTCGGTGCCTAATACTTTGTCGTTTAATTGATATGCAGGAAGGTCATCGCAGTCAGACAAGTAATTGATATTAAAATCAATCAGACCTGTACTCAAAAATGACTGCATGGCAGGTTTGCATGGTTGACCTTGAAACCCAACGTGCCAAATATAACAAATATGCAATATACAACACATTTCTTACATTCTTCACAATGTGTGTGTCCCTGAACTCATACAGAAACAGCACACTTGAGATTCCATGATTCATAGAATGCACATATAATAACAGATTGTCGTTTTATGGACATGTCCTTTAATTAAAAAGAAGTAAAATGTTAATTTCTCAGTGCACTGAGGTGTTGGAGATCTTTTCATGGTCATTCACTCTACTTTTCTTATCTTTATTCTCTTTAACTTGTAATGTGCTACTGCCACCTCTCGGTACGTGATCACAGCCTCAACAAATAATTTACCATCCACATCTACTGTATCACAGCTTTTTACAACATATGGAATGTGTAGAAAATGATATCTTTAGGATTATTTTTAAAAATGTGCTCAACATGCATAATTAAAATAGTATATATATTGTACTTAATAACCTCTCTTCATTAAAGCTGGCCTATGTTTTCTATTCATTTTATAACATTCCAATACAAAGGTACAAGACTGTGTACTTGACTTCTTTTCTAGTGAAATGTGCTATTCATCAAGTACTGTGAATCAGTGCTGTAATTGATTAAGCAGTGATGTTTTGGCCTTGCACCGTCTTTAAGTATTTGTGTCTCCATTATGTTCTCTTTTGTCAATAAACTAAACTTCAATTAATTTCAGGTGAAAGTTATGTTCCAACTGCTGGAGATAAGAAGTTTCTGTGTATAGACCTTAGTCAGGTTAGACAACATATTGAAGAAAAAAAAAAAAAACGAGGCTGTGAGAGACAGACTTTCAGTCTTGACATTGGCACACACTGTTAAAATGTCCTTGATCACTTCATTTTTACAAGTCACAACTTTTAAAACTGTTTTATGGAGTTTTTGTCTACTGAAAGACTAACTACAATATATTAGAAATGTATTAAATATTCAAACACAAAAACTGGTTTTGAACATTCAGAAACTTCTCTGATTGGTGGATTTTGTTTCAGAATTGTGGGTAGTGTAGTACTTTGCATCCAAAAGTGATTTAAAAAATGAATCTGCCAGCACAGTTTGGGGGCATGAAAGGGTCCTTGATTTGGAAAGGGTTGGAAACCCTGGAATAGGACAATTTTTGAGTGAAGTGCCCTTTCTGTCCACCAGATGTCAATATTGAACAGGAATGAAAGAGCTAAAGGCACTCACTGCCTGACTACATGAATTATATGTTCAATCTAAAAATTGTCAGATGCTTTTCTTTGAATTTGAATCATATTTTAAATGAATGCGTCTTAAGAGAACAAAAGGACTATAGTCTTTTCTGCGTATACAGACACACTAGTTGCTTTATTATATTGTGTGTGAGATTTATTTGACAGCAGTGTGCACCTTTAAGCTATCTAGTAGCACATTTTATAGCACTTTTTTCCATTGTGAATTTACACACATTTTGTGCTGTTTACATATCGAGCTTAAGTGAGTTTACAGCTTGTCTGGAGTGATGGTCAGTGCTGTAGAGGCGCGTGTGGTGCGCAGCCGCAGCAGAGACGCGTGGAGTCAGTCAGTGTCAGGGCGCTTTGAGGGGTCACAGCTGATCGCTCTGCGTGCGCTTACACACTCAACTCTTGTGTTATGCATCCTTTTAAGCGAAAAGAGCCAGGGGAAATACTTTTACGCGGTGTTTCCCTCTCTGGTTATCGTGTCTCATCCACGGGTGGCGGATTTTTGTTGTGTTTGGTGTTTTAGAGTAAACGGTGAGGATTACCGGAGCGCTCCAGAAATCAGCGGCGTTTTTTGAGTTTCACGTCCGGGATGGCCTCATCGCGCCAGGACTACATTGCACCATGGTGGACCTACTGGCTGCACAATTACCCGCATCTTAATTTTAATTTCCAGACGGTTGATAACACTTTTAAACCGGAGGACGCCAGCTATCAGCAGGTGAGAGTTGTTTGGATTTGTAGTTTATGGAGGGGAGACCGAGGGAAAACTAAAAGGAAATATTATCTTTTTTTTTCTTTTTCTTTTTTTTTTTTATTTATTTCTTTTTTTTTGCTGTAGCTGCTGGGTAAACAACTGACACACATTCATAGCCTAGTAAACTATAGTGAAAGTAGGTTTTAAAGATTATATATATATATATATATATATATATATATATATATATATATATATAATTTTTTTTTTTTTTTAAATGAAGGGAAAAACTAGACTAGAAAACAGTTTTTACTACAAGGTACGTTTATTTTTGAGTCATTTATACCTATAAACAAATACCCGACAACAATAAAGAAAAGAAGCCATTGAATATTTATTATGTTATGACTTGAGAGGGAAGAAATAGAATTCATTGAAAACATGTTGGCTTGACCACAATTGGAGCATGTTATCATACTACGGGGCAAGTTGTCAAAGTGTAACAGGCCATCAAACAGCCTAAGACTTTTCAGTATGAAGTAAACAATGAGCAATTCATTAGTCTAACAATAAATAAATGAAATTAATAAAATAACATCAAACCTTTGTTTGAGCCAACAAAAATTATAAATAATAAACTGCATAAATTTCACCATGACGGAAACCATTATGAGTTAAGCAATTCATTAACTGCAAATAAATAAACGTACAGAAATATCAAGGCCAGGTTTTGGCCAGCAAATATTAATAAATTGCGTACATTTATAATATTCAAAATGTTTGACAACTCACCCCAACCTGATATGAATGGAAAAACACCTGAACATAGCTTTAAGTGAATTTGCAGTATTTTTATAGTTGATTCTTGTCTGTATGTCATTGTGTAAAACAAGTTTACTAGTTTTGATGCTTTTTTATATATATAACTTTTTGTTATTGCTGTTTCATTGTTGTTGTTTTTTCTTCTCTGTTCTAATAATTGATTTGCTGTGTAAATTCATCTGAAAACCTATTTAATACCCTATTATAGGCTACATTTTAAATAAACCCCAAAAAACATGTTGTACAGTAGATGACTTTTTACAAGTAGCCTATCTTAAATCAGTGTCAGTGAATAGCAGGTTTTTAGCATATGTGACAACGTCCCATATGCATTGTTTTCCTTTTTCTGGACAAGAAGTGTTTAAAAGCATTTTTAAGACATATGCCTATACAGAAACTGAAATAAAAATAAACCTACATGTGAATATTCATGGGAGTAAACAGTGTGACAAGTTGCCCCCGCCTCCCCTGCCCAGCAGTGGCCTGTTCTTGTAGGTGCAGTAGCGCAACAAGCAGGATGAAATGAGTGTGAAATGTATTTTTGTAATGGATCAAAGGTTTCTCTCAACTTGATTGTGTTGAACTATCTCAAACAGTAGCTGAAGTCTGTGACTTGTACTCTATATGCATACTCTATGTGTTCACATGATCAAAATTCATTAAGACAAGAATACCGCACTCTAATTATGGAATATAGTTTGTACCTTCAGCACCCTGGGATTTTGATCTAAAAACATGTGATAAATGTCTGTCACTGAACTCTATAAATGTGCAGTATCTGTTAAACACAGATGGATCTGGTTGTGTGTCAGATCTCCATTAAAGAGACTCTGTTTCTACGCTGTGATTTGTACCTTAGCACACGATACTGTCTCCAGAGGAACATTTTGCTCATTGATTCAGTCGATATTTCTGCTGGGTTTTTTTTTTTTTTTTTATCAAAAAGGATATTACGTGCCTTGTTCAAGGTCACATTTCTCTGGGTTACTTGAGGAAATCAATGGAGTGGCAACACAAGTTTATTTCGTCTCTCATTTTAAAATAAACTGCTTGTCAAATCTTTCTCTCGGTTAAATTCCCTGGCTAGTGCTTTTTTGAAATCAATCTCAGCAATTGTTCTTCTGAACATATTTCCAATGGGGAGAGAGGTGATGACATTGCACCGATTTGAAATTGACATTACATGTAAATGCCAGTGTGCAAATATTATATATGGTTTTAGATTTGGTGGTGTATTTGATCATTTCTAAAAGCAATGATGCTAATTCTCACAATTGTTTAGATGTCTTTGGTGCCCTGGATTGTTCTTTTACATATGTACCTTTAGAAGTACCAAAATGGTAAATAAATCTAGTACTTTTGTATGTTTGTATGTTAGTAGAAGCATCATAGTAGTACCTCTTTGATGAATATAGTAATCAGATGCCATCACTATTTATATGAAAAATACTATTTATATGAAATATTTATTTCCTGCTTATGCTTACCCTTTTGAGTAGGCCTCCATCTCTCCTCTGCATGTATTCTTTAGCCCTGGCAGGAAGTTTGGTTTAATGTAGTTAAACTTCCTCTGAAAACAATGCATGGGACAAATATAGAGATCAAAGTGTTTTGTTTTGTTTTTTTTTTATTTGTAATGACTGTCATGCAGTGTTTGTTAGTTTTTGGAGACTGTTGCGTTGCTCAGGTATTCTGAAGACATAATGGAGGTGTCAGTTATGCAGTTATGTTTGTATTTAAGAATCAACTTTATATGTGGTGTTTATACTTATATTTCATAGAAAAAAAATAAAAATGAGACAATTCTTTACATAAAAGTACAGAGTAGTTGAACCAATGTGAATAGTGTAGCTCTGGAAGAACATGATGAGAAATGTTTGAGATCTTGGTGAGATGTCTGACTTTTGATTGCAGACAGTAGTGGATGAACTACACAAATCAAGTACTTGAGTAAAAGTACAGATACCCTAGTAAAATATTACTCTAGTAAAAGAATTAGAAGTACTGCATTTAATGTTTACATAAGGAAAATTAGAAAAGCACTTTTTTAATCTACTTGTATTAAAAGTAAAAACTACTGATCGATAAACCATGTTTATTTATTTAGCAATTCTATATACTTTATCCTACAATGAGGAAGATTTGTGGTGAAGACAGAGAATATTAATCTGTAAATAAGCTACTTACTTAAACGTGTGGTGACATACTAATACATAATAAAAAAAAATAGGCATCACGTGTTAACTTTTTAAGAGGAAAGCTATGCAGACATACTATTTTTATATCTTGTAAATCTGTTGCAACAGTGGCATTAATTTTTTAACATTATTTATAGTTTTTTATTTATTTTTATTTTTACCTAAAGTAGCATATCCTGTACAAACAGTGACATGCAAATGTGTGTTTGTCCACTTTCAAGCATTTTAAACAATTGACTTAAACAGCTTGCCCTTTTACTGCAGATTTAGCTCACAAATAACTGACAGTCATGACCTAAATATGATTTTCATTAACAATAATCATTACTAAAATTCAACATTAGTTTTCACATGTGCAATCTCCAGGGTTTAGGGGCTTTTTCACTTACTTTTTCATTCAAGTTTTTTTTTTCTTCTACATTTTGGAAATCCTCAAGTTCTTATATGGTTTGAGCATTAAAAATAATTACACGCCACCCTTTAGTGATTTTAGGAATTTTTCTCTGAATTTCCCCAGAGCATGTTGTGATTATTGTGAAATTTTTGCAATATGGCGTAACCACTCCTTTGGCTTTTGACGTGACTTTAAAGTTTAAAAGCTTGGAGAAGTATTTGTTTTGCATTAAAATGAGCAGTAGTCCTTTTCAGTGTTTTCTTAAGCTAGTAATAGATCCAATATCTCATATATCTATATCTAATATCCAGCTGTCCTTCTGTTAGCCCTGGATCACAAGACTCCAGAGCTGTTGTGCTTTACTTTCATCACATGATGTTTCAACTGTAAGACTGAATGTTTCTGTTTAGCCTCAGACTCAGTTCATGTGGGTAGCCATGGTGATGCGCATGGGGGCCCAGCTTGCCCTCATAACAACCATCATGCGATTTGTCCACCCACAGTTGCCATAAACACAAGCACAACATCAAGATGCATCATCTCTGAGAGATGCGGACATCTCTGTTTTTCAGTTTCTACATATAGACTATTCAGGAAAACATAGGTTACATCACAAATAATATACAAATAATTACATGCAAGTGTAGATCAGAAATTTGCATTAGTTTTAAACTAAATCTGTATTTTTGTCTTATTTTCCAGTAATATTTAAAGCATAAACTTTAATATGTTTTGTTAAAATTTCTGCCTAAATCAAGACAAAACTATTTGGCAATAGGTTATAAAGAACACATTTACTTGAAGATATATTCTCTGAAAGTATTTTATTTATTTATTTATTTTTATGATGACCTTGTGGGAAGAAATACAAAAAAGTCTCATTGAGAAAATGTAATTAAACTTTTTTTTTTTAATTGCAACACTGACAACAGATGAATCAGTTTACTTCCTGTTTGATTTGACCATCTGCCCCATGTTTTCCTGTCTCTGTTTGGCAGTCTCTGATCTTCCTGGCCTGTGTGTCTGCGGTGGGTTTGGGTCTGAGTCTGGTGGTGCTGTCTGCATATCTGACCTGCCTTTGCTGCTGTCGTAGGGAAGAGGATGAGGAAGTCAAAAGGCCCGATGCCTGCTGTGTCACATGGGCTGCTGTTATCACCGGTTTGGTCATATGGTGAGTACATTCACTTTGTTTTGCGCCCACCACACAGTGACTGTTTTTTTTTTTTTATTATAGTTTTTAGATCTTGTTTTGAATGCATCATTTGCATGTCACTAAATGCTGATGCAGATGCAATGGAAATTAATACTTATATTCAGCAAGGATGCGTTAAATTAAGCAAAAGTGGCAGTAAAGTCATTTATAATACTACAAATAATTTCTGTTTTAAATAAATCCTGTTTTTTTTTTGTTGTTTTTTTTTTACTTTCTATTCATCAAAGAATCCTGAAAATTCAGCTTTGCCATAAAAGGAATAAATTACATATTTTAATATATAAAAATATAAAAAATGTAATTGTAATAGTATTATAATTATTATATTATAATTGTTTAATATTGCTGTTTTTACTGTAGTTTTGATCAAGTAAATGCAGTCTTGGTAAACAATAGTCTTTTTTATATTTAAACTTTTATTATCATTTCTTAGGGCTAAAAAACATTTTAACAAAATTGCTTGATAATGTATAAATATTAAAAACACTTGTCACCAAATCTAAGGCTGTGTTCACACTGCAAGCGTTAGTTCTCAACAATGTTGAGTATCTACCACAAATTATAATTTTTTTTCTTTAAAATTGCAGTTTGATTACATTACTGATTACTGCTTTTAAAAAGTAATCAGATGACTAATTACTTTACGTTCAAGTTACTTTCAAGTTTACTTTACTTTTCATGTTATCAAACCTAAAAAATACACTACAAAGTGACAGTCATAGTTCTTTCAGTAATTTAATACTAACTGAAAAATGACATGGGTATCAAAACAGCAACTTGAATGATCACTTGCATTTTTTCCTGATAACAGCAAAAACAACTTAAAATGTTCTGTCATTTTTGATCGTACAGATAGGAGTAATACATCATTTGAAACCATAAAAGGTCTACTATTATTTGTATACACTCGCAGTATCAACAAAACGTTGTTCTTTTGTAAAATAAAGAAAACGTATAGGGTGCGCTTTCTGCCATCTTTGTCGTCTTGAATGTCTTTCTAAATTGCGACAAAAAAAGAATGAAAACTCTGCAAATACTTGACACACAAACATGAGAAATATATCTAAAGAAAGCTTGAAGTGTCAATTTTTAAATGAAGGAAGTCATACTGAAAACAAATATTCTCCGATAAATTAATTCATATGAAACCAACACAAGGTCCAGTCTTTCCCATCTGAGCTCTTTATCTGTGATGTGGTCAAATCCACGTGCAGCGCGCTATTCAAACGATAATCATCCACGTGAACCGCGAACCTATAAACGCCCTTCCTCACCTCCGTAAACAAAGCAGCAAGATTCATCAAGTTCATCTACTTTTCGTTTTTGGAAGAAGACATTAGTTACATTAGTTAGTTATTATTAACATTAATAACTGTAATCAAATGACATAAATTTAAAAGGTAGCGCATTACATTACTGTGTTATCAGGAAAGTAATTAGAATACAGTAATACCCAACTCTGGTTCTCAATTCTGATTTATTGCTCAGATCCGTTTTTTTGTGTGGCTGTTTACATTGTCTTTTTTAATGTGGCCAATATTAGATTCCAGTGTAAACTCATCACGGTCCTGAACTGACCTGCATGTGCAAAAGAACAATAAAAAAGTAACACAGAAGTAAACACGGAGGCCACTGAAGTAAGCAATTATGCATTGATTTGTAAGCTGAAGTGCTGCGGAAGCCAGCGATTTCATGAGCATTCGATAAGGAGGACGAATATGAAGAAAAAGAGAGCAAAGTTTTTAAATATTTATGCTACGACCCCATAAGTTTAGCTTGTATAGAGCTGTCACTGTAATACTTATTCAAGTTCAACACCTCTCTGTCTCTCCACTGACTACCGCCGCAACAAAAATTTCAGGATTTTGGATAGATTTATATTTTTCTTAATCATGGACATGCATAGGCGCCATTCACACAGAATGTGTTTTTGCATATAAATTTGAGCTTAGTGTTTTCAAAATACTGTGTAATGCATGAGATGCTGCAAAAGACATGAGATGAGAGTCCAGTGGTCAAACGTGACCGTTAAATGCATGTTCCCGTAGAAAAACAATGGAAAAGCAACACACCGGAATGCGAAAATTTACCTTGCAGGGAGAAAAGGGGGAAAAAGAACATGAGTCATACAAGATGTGCACATTTCATTCAGAACCACTGAGTAGGAAAAGTTCAGAGGGCATTTAGAGTTAGAATGAAATTTTCTTTAACCTGTGACATTTCATTTATTATGTCAGTGGTATTTTGCCAGGGATAATGGTGCGTTTGGATTGGATTTGTTATGTGATGGGTTCATGGGTGAGATGTGAGCTGTGGAAGAGATATTTTTAGTATTTAAGCCAGATACGCTGTGACCTCACACACAGTTCCTTGAGGAAATCAGAGTGCGAACCGCTGCTTTCAGCTCTGATGGGCAGGAAATAAGAAAGAAACTCAATTCTAATCTTGTGTGAATTAATCCTCCTTCACTTCTGCTATCTCTCAGCCAGATATGTTGCGTAAATTTATTCCCTGCTAACCAGCACACACCTGTCACAGGATTCATTATGTCCAGTGAATGACACACATGAAAACACGTGAGGATCTCTTACGCACAAAGTCTGTTGGTGGATCATGTTTACAGTGAGATATAAAACAGTTTCATGAGTGTGTGTGAACAATATCATTACTGTAGGTGTCCTGACCTGAAGCTCAGTTCATACCCTCTGGAAAAACTCTAAATCGATTTCCAACCTCCAGAGCATTGAGAGTTGGCACACTGCTAACAGTGTTTGCTTTTCATTATGTCAATAAAAGAGAACAAATGTTTGTGCTAATGTGCTAAATTGAATTGGCAGAGGGTTCAGCTTAAACTTGTGACAGTCATGAAAGTTTGAGCCATGATTGAGTTAACATTCCAGATCTAGACACAGGGCTGGTTGTCGTGCTAAGTGCTGCTGCGTGATGCTGCTAAAGTCCTGCTTAACCCTTTACTTGTGTACGTGCATCCTAACACACTCTGTTGTACATAATGGGCTCTTTTAAAGACCTTTTATAAAACCTAAACTGGAGTTTTGTTGCTTTTAGATAATGCCTGTTAGCTTTATAGTCGTTAAAGTTCTATTAAAGAACCCCTGACAATTGTAATTGACTGTAAAAAATATAAAATCGTTGACTTATAGTAATAAAAATTGTATACTGATAATATTATTTAAAATATTATTATATTAAATATCATTATATATTTAAAAAATTGCTGTTGTTCTCTGTAATCTGTTTGAGTACATTGTGCTCAAGTTAAAAGATTTTTAAAACAAATATTTTCTGTATGTTTGGCCCCTAATTCAGTATTGTCCTTCTTACAGAATATAAATAGAGTCTGAATAAGAGTTTAGTAATGGAATCAAGTTGCAGGCTCAGTTTTCTTATTTCCTCCACTTACTATATGACATCATCTTCTTCTGCCTAGAGTTTCCTCTCTTTTGCTGAGAAACATCACTGATGCTTGGGTTATTTCTTTGGTTAATAAATGACATCATTGTCATCTTTTACACTTGACATCAAACCACATACATGCATAAAGGAAGCATTATTTAATTATTTGTCATTACTTATAACAGTTATATATATATGTATATGATATATATATATATATATATATGTATGTTAATCCCGTGGCAGAAACAGAGAAACAAATAGAGACATAATTAGCGTAGCTGCTGTTCCAACCAAGCAAAAATGACTTGTTCAATCCAAGCTAAAGAACAATAATGTGTGTTTGATCAGATATAACTGCAGTTCAAGATTATGAGATGCATTATGTGAATGCTTGGCTAAAGAGATGTGTCTTTAATCTAGATTTAAACAGAGTGTGTCTGAACCCCGAAAGTTATCAGGAAGGCTATTCCAGAGTTTGGGAGCCAAATGTGAAAAGGCTCTACCTCCTTTAGTTGACTTTGTTATCCTAGGTACTTCCAAAAGTCCAGAGTTTTGCGACCTTAGGGAGCGTGATGGATTGTAGCGTGGTAGAAGACTAGTTAGGTACGCAGGAGCTAAACCATTAAGGGCCTTATAAGTAAGTAATAATATTTTGTAACTGATACGGAACTTGACAGGTAGCCAGTGCAGAGACTGTAAAATTGGGGTAATATGATCATATTTTCTTGACCTGGTAAGGACTCTAGCCGCTGCATTTTGGACTATCTGTAGCTTGTTTATTGAAGATGCAGGACAACCAGCTAGCAGTGCATTACAATAGTCCAGTCTAGAGGTCATGAATGCATGAACTAGCTTTTCTGCATCAGAAACAGGTAACGTTTCGTAGCTTGGCAGTGTTTCTAAGATTGAAGAATGCTGTTTTTGTAACATGGGAAATATGATTTTCAAAAGACAAGTTGCTGTCTAATATAACACCCAAATTTTTGACTGTAGAGGAAGTAACAGTACATCCGTCTAGTTGCAAATTATAATCCAAGATATTCTGTGTACTGTTTTTTGGTTCAATAAGTAATATCTCTGTCTTATCTGAATTTAATAGGAGAAAATTATTGGTCATCCAATCTTTTACATTTTTAACACACTCTGTTAGCTTAGATAATTCAGTTTCATCTGGTCTTGTTGAGATATATAGTTGAGTATCATCAGCATAACAATGGAAACTAATCCCATATTTTCTCATAATATTACCAAGGGGCAACATGTATATTGAAAATAGCAGTGTATATATATATATATATATATATATATATATATATATATATATATATATATATATATATTAAGAGCCTTAACAGAAAGATATACACAGCATATGAATAACCAGAAATTTTGTCTGTTCATCACACCAAAATTATTGTATGGCCTTAGAAGGTGAATTTTACATTTTTAGATGAGATATTCCTTAAAAACGCATTTAATTGAGCATATATGGGTATATATGTATATTGTGTATAGATGGATATATGAATGGACTGATAAATGAATAACCTGAATTTGCGTCTGTTCTTTACACTAAACTTGTTGTATCAGTGTACTGGCTTCAGAATGTGAATTAATTATTTTTTTTTTTTTTTTTTTTGGGTGCAATATTCCTTAAAAATAAGATATTGAAAAAAAAAAAAAAAACGGGTGATACACCACAGCACATGCTCTTAAGCAAAGATGCTCTTCTAGTGAGACCTTAACTCAATAATTTTGCTGTTTATCTCATTTATGTTTTTTATGGTCCTTATTGGATTATCCTATCAGCTCAAGACACTTTTTAATTTCATTATATAACCTTTGTCTATTTTTAATCTAACAAAACAGGACCAGAATAGTTTTTATCCAGTCACACTGGTTCAGTTCCCTATAAAACACTTGACACTGGTGTTTTCAACCTACATCCATGTATATTAGAAGCCATTTCTCTCATTTACAGAATAACATTAACCTTTTCCACCCCATTCTCCACAGTTTTCCAGTTTATCTCAATTTCTGCTAATCATAAATGAGCGTTCGTTTCAGTTAGCCATGCTCTGAGCTCTAATGACAGCGCTGACCCCATTAAAGCCCTGCAGAGATGGCTGATGGGTGAAGATTCAGCCGCAGTGGGTCATTTCAGCAGGAACTGACTCTGTAATTCATATCCAGCTTTAGAACAGCATCTGACAGTACGGCTTACAGAGATAGTGTGTCTGTCATTTGCACATTTGAGCATATTAGGTGTTTAAATGGCACTTTTATCCTGCGTCACTCTGTCAGTGCTCAGTGGGAGCACATAAGTGTTTACTGAAGCATTGGATGAGTCCTTCAGCGGCTTAGAGAAGGATCATCAGTCTCTAGCAGTGATATCAGTCCTCACTGTTATTTTTCATCTGTGGAAGACAAATGGAGATGATTTTAAGTATATATATGCAGATCTTTCCATGCAATGACAGTTTGTAGTGACCGCATTGTCAACATTTTAGTGTAAATGACAGATTAGAATGTCTATAATAAAGAAAAGGAGTAATATTTAAAAATCTCACATTCTTAGACATGTATGCTTTGTATTTATTATGGTTTCATATGGTTTTAAAAAAACTTTTATAACTTTTCAAACAGAAGATGTTATTGATTGCTCTAATAATGTCAATTGGTATGACCATTAAAACAATAGTTCACTCAAAAATGAAAACTAGCTGAAAATGTACTCCCTCTCAGGCTGTCCAAAATGTTTGTTTCTTCATCTGAATAGATTTGGAGAAATTTAGCATTATATCACTTGCTCACCGATGGATCCTCTGCAGTGAATGGGTGCCGTCAGAATGAGAGTCCAAACAGCTAAAAACATCACAATAATCCACAAGTAATCCACACAACTCCAGGCGATCAATTAATGTCTTGTGAAGCAAAAAGCTGTGTGTTTTTAAGAAACAAATTCATCAAGGCATTTGACAAACGTCTTTCCTTTAAGTGAAAAGCAAAAAAGGGAAACATATTTCCCTTACATTTTGAAAGCTTATGAGCGTGCAGATTTAAATTAATTTAATTTCAAGAATGTTTTTAAATACTTTTCTCAAGATATGTTTTCAAGATTTTTTTTTCTTCAAATATTGTGAATAATTAATGTATTCAAAAATATCAAGTTTTTGGGGAGTTGCAAGCACCACATGACGTTTTACAGTTTGAACTAACCTTGCCTATTCATAAAAATGTCAAATTATTTGGTGATTTTGTAGATTTTAAAGATGTTTTCTTCCAAATTTTAATAAGCTGTTAAGCACTTTTTCACATGCAGTCGTAACAGAAGTCAGTTTGCTTGAAAAAGCCAACTTACTGAAATCCTATTTAAACTTCTTCTTCTTCTTCTTCTTCTTCTTCTTCTTCTTCTTCTTCATATCCAGTCATATATGTATATCTTTCTTCTTCATATCCATATGGTTTTGGCTTCTTCTTTGGCTTCTAAGCTGTCTATTGCTATAGCAAAGCTAAACATCTCCCTACTGAAAAAAACTGCTAAAACCAGCCTAAGATGATCGGCTGCTTTGGCTGGTCTCCCAAGCTGGTTTTAAAGTGGTTTTGGCTAATTTTTAGCAGGTCAGGCTGGTCTTAGCTGGGGTTTTTTTTACTGAATCAGCTGGTTTTAAAGTGGTTTTGGCCACTCTTTAGCAGGTCAGGCTGGTCTTAGCTGTTTTTTTTTTTTTTTTTTTTTTTTTTTTTACTGAATCAACTGGTTTTAAAGTGGTTTTGGCCACTCTTTAGCAGGTCAGGCTGGTCTTAGCTGTTTTTTTGTTGTTTTTTACTGAATCAACTGGTTTTAAAGTGGTTTTGGCCACTCTTTAGCAGGTCAGGCTGGTCTTAGCTGTTTTTTTGTTGTTTTTTACTGAATCAACTGGTTTTAAAGTGGTTTTGGCCACTCTTTAGCAGGTCAGGCTGGTCTTGGCTGGTTTTTAGCTGTTTTTTTTTTACTGAATCAACTGGTTTTAAAGTGGTTTTGGCCACTCTTTAGCAGGTCAGGCTGGTCTTAGCTGTTTTTTTGTTGTTTTTTACTGAATCAACTGGTTTTAAAGTGGTTTTGGCCACTCTTTAGCAGGTCAGGCTGGTCTTGGCTGGTTTTTTGTTGTTTTTTACTGAATCAACTGGTTTTAAAGTGGTTTTGGCCACTCTTTAGCAGGTCAGGCTGGTCTTAGCTGGTTTTTAGCTGTTTTTTTTTTTTACTGAGTCAACTGGTTTTAAAGTGGTTTTGGCCACTCTTTAGCAGGTCAGGCTGGTCTTAGCTGGTTTTTAGCTGTTTTTTTTTTTTACTGAATCAACTGGTTTTAAAGTGGTTTTGGCCACTCTTTAGCAGGTCAGGCTGGTCTTGGCTGGTTTTTTGTTGTTTTTTACTGAATCAACTGGTTTTAAAGTGGTTTTGGCCACTCTTTAGCAGGTCAGGCTGGTCTTAGCTGGTTTTTAGCTGTTTTTTTTTTTTACTGAGTCAACTGGTTTTAAAGTGGTTTTGGCCACTCTTTAGCAGGTCAGGCTGGTCTTGGCTGGTTTTTAGCTGTTTTTTTTTTACTGAGTCAACTGGTTTTAAAGTGGTTTTGGCCACTCTTTAGCAGGTCAGGCTGGTCTTGGCTGGTTTTTAGCTGTTTTTTTTTACTGAGTCAACTGGTTTTAAAGTGGTTTTGGCCACTCTTTAGCAGGTCAGGCTGGTCTTAGCTGGTGTTTAGCCGGTTTTTACTGAATCAACTGGTTTTAAAGTGGTTTTGGCCACTTTTTAGCAGGTCAGGCTGGTCTTAGCTGTTTTTTTTTTTTACTGAATCAACTGGTTTTAAAATGGTTTTGGGCACTCTTTAGCAGGCCAGGCTGGTCTTAGCTGGTTTTTAGCCGTTTTTTTACTGAATCAACTGGTTTTAAAGTGGTTTTGGCTACTTTTTAGCAGGTCAGGCTGGTCTTAGCTGGTTTTTAGCTGTTTTTTTACTGAATCAACTTTAGCAGGTCAGGCTGGTCTTAGCTGGTTTTTTACTGAATCAACTGGTTTTAAAGTGGATTTGGCCACTCTTTAGCAGGTCAGGCTGGTCTTAGCTGTTTTTTTTTTTTTTTACTGAATCAACTGGTTTTAAAGTGGTTTTGGCCACTCTTTAGCAGGTCAGGCTGGTCTTTGCTGGTTTTTGCTGTGTTTTTTTTTTTTTTTTTTTTTTTAACTGAATCAACTGGTTTTAAAGTGGTTTTGGCCACTTTTTAGTAGGTCAGGCTGGTCTTAGCTGGTTTTTAGCTGTTTTTTTTACTGAATCAACTGGTTTTAAAGTGTTTTTTGCCACTCTTTAGCAGGTCAGGCTGGTCTTAGTTAGCAAGGTAATAGCATGTTGTTAGCATTTTTCTAGCATGATTAGCAAGTTACTAGCATGTTGCTAGCATGATTAGCAAGTTACTAGCATGTTGCTATTAACTTGCTAATCACACTAGAATCATGTTAGCAACATGCTTGCAACTTGCTAATCATGCTAACAACATGCTAGTAACTTGCTAATCATGTTAGAAACATGCTAACAACGTGCTAGTAACATGCTAATCACTTGCTAGTCATGCTAGCATCATGCTATTCACTTGCTAGTCGTGCTAACAACATGCTAGTCACTTGCTAATCATGCTAACAACATGCTAGTCATCCTAACAACATGTTAGTCATTTGTTAGTAAGCTTGCAAAATGCTAGAAACATGCTAACAACATGTTATCAACTTGTTAATCATGCTAACAACATGCTAGTCATCTGCTAGTCATGCTAGCAACATGCTAGTCACTTGCTAGTCATGCTAGCAACATGCTAGTCACTTGCTATTCATGCAAGCAACATTTTAGCGACATGCTAATCATGGTAATAACATGCTAATCATGCTAGCAACATGCTAGTTACTTGCTAGCAACCACATAGCAACCACCCCAGGTACCCTAGCAACCACCCCAAGTACCCTAGCAACCGCATAGCAACACCTTAACAACCACCCTGGTTACCCTAGCATCCACATAGCAACACCCTAGCAATCACTCCAGGTATCTTAGCAACACCCTAGCAACCACCCTGGTACCCTAGCAACCGCCCTAGCAACCACTCCAAGTACCCTAGCAACCGCATAGCAACCGCCCTAGCAACCACCCCAAGTACCCTAGCAACCGCATAGCAACACCCTAGCAACCATCCTGGGTACCTTAGCAACCGCATAGCAACACCCTAACAACCTCCCCAGGTACCCTAGCAACCACATAGCAACGCCCTAGAAACCACCCCGGGTACCTTAGCAACCACATAGCAACGCCCTAGCAACCACCCCAAGTACCCTAGCAACCACATAGCAACGCCCTAGAAACCACCCCGGGTACCTTAGCAACCACATAGCAACGCCCTAGCAACCACCCCGGGTACCTTAGCAACCACATAGCAACGCCCTAGCAACCACCCCAAGTACCCTAGCAACCACATAGCAACACCTTAGCAACCACCCTGGGTACCCTAGCAACCACCCTAAGTATCCTAGCAACCGCACAGCAAAACCCTAGCAACCACTCCGGGTATTTTAGCAAACGCATAGTAACACCCTAGCAACCACCCCAAGTACCCTAGCAACCTCATAGCAACACCATAAAAACTACATAGAAACACCATAGAGTCTATTAATCTACATCTAAATCTGTCTGTCTGTCTGTGACTTATTTGTTTTTTCTGGTAAATTGTATGGTTTTCAAAACTTTAAAACTTCAAACTTTAAAACTACTTTAAACTTCAAACTAGTTAAAACTGAAAACCTTCAAACTTTAAGCTTTTAAAACTATTTCAACCTTTCTGGCTAGGCTTTTTCCAGCCAACTTAAAGTTTGTCTACGAACTTTACTATCTAGTTAACACTTAAAATCTGGAAGCTACAGTAGCAAAAACAGGCTGTTGTTAATGTAAAAAGGTGTAAATGTGTTTTATTCGCTGATGGCATCTACATGCATGTACTGGATTGATTGATATGAATATGTTAACACCACAGGCAGTGTTTGTATGATCCGGGGTATTTAAGAACTATTTAAATCTTTGCACTTTTTTTTTAGGTTTAATCATTCTGGGTTTAGAGATCTGGCTAATTTACTTATCTCACAGACACTGTGCCCAATCATTTCCTTCAGATTTACACCTTATTTGCTTTTGACACTTTAATAAATGGAAAGGTGCAGGTTGTAAGTGAGATGTAACCAGATGAGCAGTGATTTCAGCAGCATGCTGGATGCAGAGGGCAAGAGCTGGGCTCGCACACTCACCGGCTAATGGGAGCAGAAATGCTACTGGCCTGAGGGAGTTCTAGTAATGATATAAGGAAAGAGCCTGGAATCCATCATGCTTAGGGGAAATCAGAGACAGGATTCTCAATCAGACCACCTGCCCCACACCAACACACACACACATCCTGTTGAGGAGTTATTATAGCAGGACAATTTATGCCATCTGCTCACTCCCCACTGTTTTTCCTTATATTTGCATTGAAAGCATTTTTAGACTGTTTTTGTTCACAACTGTGTGAATTCTGACAACAAATAGTGCAGTCTGAGAATAGTGCTGTGGGTGTTCTTGTGGGTGTTTGTGGTCGAACAAAGTATGTGTTGGTTGGATGAGGGATGTCAAAGGGGAGTCCAGTCTGGGCATATGAGATGCTTTGAGAAAAAAATCAAGTTAAATATGCTGAAAATATTTATGCCATTTACTACATACAAGTATCATGTAGTCGTATGTTCTAAATGGAGCCAGAGAGACAAATCCTTTAATTTGTTGCATATGTGGTAGAGCCTTTATTTTAATTATACAACATCCAAATCATGCATTTCAGCTGAAACCAGATCTATGGATAGCAGTGTCCTTTGCCGACCTCCTCCTTATCAGTGTGGGTTATTTGTTTATTTGTTTATTTATTTTTTTAATAATTAACTAGGAAAGTTGAGAAATAAAAACTGTTTCAAGGTTATATGCCTTATGTGGTTGAATGCCTTTCTGTGCATTTCGGCTGTTTCCTATATCATTGCTAGAGCTGGTTGCTAAGGTAATGATACAGGTTTCTGAGGTGTTCTGGGTGACAGACAGACAGATAGATAGACAGACAGACAGACAGACAGACAGACAGATAGATAGATAGATAGATAGATAGATAGATAGATAGATAGATAGATAGATAGATAGATAGATAGACAGACAGATAGATTTTTTTTATATAGATATTTTTGATGAAATCTGAGAGCTTTCTGACCCTCCATAGACAGTAATGGAACTGAAATGTTTTATGGTCCAGAAAGGTAGTAAGGACATCGTTAAAATAGTCCATGTGACATCAGTCGTTAAACTGTAATGTTTTGACGCTATGAGAATACTTTTTTATTTATCGTGGTACTCTCCTGAATGCATGGAAAAGACTGACAAGGAAGAGAAAAAAATTGTTAAATAAAGTCATTTTTGTTTTCTTTGCACACAAAAAGTATTCTTGTAGCTTCATAAAATTACGGTTGAACCACTTATGTCACATGGGCTATTTTAACGATGTTAAGTTAAAGTTTCTGAGCCCTTGTTATTCTTAATTTTGACATTAATTTTAATTTTCATACCAGACATATATATTCAAAATATCGGTTATCGGGGTAGCACTTTATTTTACAGTACGTGTACTTCCCTGGTACATACATGGTAAATATCTTGTACCTACAGGCAAATGAGTGGTAACACAAGGTACTTACCTGAAGTGTATGTATATGGTAACAAATAAGAAACACGGCTGTACTTAACAGTCATACATGCATGGTAATTAGTTTGTACATACAGACAAGTGTGGGTAATAACGGTCACTTACAGGGAGTGCCCGTACATGGTAACTAATTAGATACTTTACTGTACTTAATGTATATACATGGTAAATATGTAGTACATCCAGACAAGTGGGTACAAACAGGCACGTCCTTACAGTATCCGTATATGGTAACTAATAAGACACATTACTGTACATACTAATGATATGTACATGGTAAATGTATAGCACCTATGGAAAAATGTGGTATTATGTGGTAACAAACAAGGTACACATGGTAAATATGTAGTACTTACAAACAAGTGTGTGTAAAAATGGTCACTTACAGGTAGTGTCAGTATACTGAAACTAATAAGACACATTACTATACATACTAATGACATGGTAAAGTTTAACAAAGTTTGAAGAACTGGTAATTCCTGTGTAATGTTTATGTAAAATGTTTCATTTTATTTTACAGTATTATTTCCATATACTTACTATGTACGTACTGGTGTATGTACCTATTAGTTAATGTACAGAATAAGTCATGCGGTACTCAAGTTGGGTGGTATAAACATGGACCAAGGTACTTACTGAGTAATTAATGGTAGGTGCCATATTTGCACTTGCGTGTCAAAATGTGTCAAAATCCCTATTTAAAAGGACTGTGCATGCTAAGTATTAACACTATGCAGTGCTGCACAGTTACTGCCGTGTTCCCAACCAACTTCCAAAGTTCCAAACTGCAATGGCATCTACCATCAATTACTCAATAAGTACCGTGGTCCATGTTGATACCCTCAACTTGAGTACCGCATGACTTATTCTGTACATTAACTAATAGGTACATACACCAGTACGTACATCGTAAGTATATGGAAATAGGACTGTAAAATAAAGTGAACCATTTTACATAAACATTACACAGGAATTACCAGTTCTTCAAACTTTGTTAAACTTTACCATGCGTATACCATTAGTAAGTATAGTAATGTGTCTTATTAGTTACCATATACTGACATATATGGTAACTAATAAGTCTTAAAAGTATAGAAGTATAGTTACCATGTACTTCAGTAGTACCTTGTGTTACCACTCATTTGCCTGTTGGTACAAGATATTTACCAAGTATGTACCAGGTAAGTACACGTACTGTAAAATAAAGTGCTACCGTTATCGGTCTACTCGTTCTGTAATAATCGGTAAGGGCATCGGCCCTGAAAAACACATATCGGTTGATCCCTAGTCCCTACTACCTTTCTGGGACTTGAATGTGGTAGTTGCATTGCTGTTCTGAAGATGAATGAAGGTCTTGCGGGTATGGAATGACATGAGGGTGAGTAATTAATGACAGAATTTTCATTTTTGGGTGAATTATCCCTTTAAAATATCAGAAAGCCCCAGTTATGTTTGTCCGTAGACCAGATTAAAACTTGTTGTATACTATGTTATATTCTATTCATTAATTTCAGTAACCTTGCACTTTTCCCTTCTGTTTTAAATGCTGTTCATGTATTCAAATTAAGTAGAATGTGACAATACTGTATAGTCGACATAGATATATCGAACACAACCCTAATATATCATGGCTGGTCTCATATAGCGGCTCTAACATAAGGAGTGGGGGGTTAGATCCCTTGCTGACTGAGATGCACTGAGCGGCTCTAATGCTTGACAGTCTGCACACATGGTTCTGATGAGGTTGCTTAATGAAGCTGATCTGATGCTGTCTGGAGAAGAGAGCAAGCAGACTGGTTGCTGGGCTGTTATGACACAACACAGCAGTCTAATTAGGTAGACTACAATTCTGGAGGCTGCTTTGAAATATTTACTCAAATTTCACATTAGAAGCTACCATGAGACCAATTGAGTCAAAATGATGAATTTTATAGCCAGACTGGTACCGGTGAGCACAATTTTCATGTTTATTGCAGTAGCAGCTGAAGTCAGGTGTGTTTTAAATGAGTTTACGCTTTGTTTTGTGCCAAAATGAGACCTGTGATTTGTGAAACAAGGGCATTACAGTACATAAGGTAACAAGAATATTTTCAGTGAATCTCACAAAACCTGCAATTTCCAGGACACAATTAATCAAAGAATCCTGAAAAAAAAATGTAGCATGGTTTCCACAAAAATATTAATCAGCACACCAGTTTTTAACATTGATAATAATAATAAATATTACAGCAAATCTGCATATTAGAAAGATTTCTGAAGGATCATGTGGCACTGAAGACTGCAGAAATTAGGCGGAAAATTCTGCTTTGCCAAAACAGGAATAAATGACAATTTGAAATATAAAAAACATTGTAATAATATTACACAATAATACTGTTTTACTGTATTTTTGATCAAATAAATGCAGTCTTGTTGAGCATTCTTTTGTCAGAAACTTCTTTCAAGATTTTGTACAGTATTTTTATATATTTATTTATTTATGAAAATGAAATTACCATAACAAAAACTGTTGGTTGAATTTCTATAATGGGGGGAAAATATATTATTATTATTATTATTATTATTATTATTATTATTATTATCAATGATTTTATTTTAAATATATTTATTGTAATACAGTAATTTACTATTAAATAACTATTGAGACTAATGGAATGAGAATTTGTGGATAAATTTGCTTAATGGTCATGAAAATATACAAATATTCCCACAACTTCAGATCTTAAATCAATCCATGGGATTTCACCATATTTTACTCTTATTGTTAATTCTTCTAGTGTTTTCAACAAGTGGACCAAGACCAAATAAGCGTCACTGACGTGTTAATGTTTTCCGTGTGATGCTAGTAGGTTTTGTACATTCAGAACAAGCTGTTTTTGTAGTTTAGTTCAAATAAATGGCCTTTTTTTTGAACTGAGGAGGATGATTTGATGAAGCTGCTACAAAATCCTTCATCTAATAAGATCAAAGACAATTTGATTGCTCATCTGACCCCTTTGAAGTGGTCAAAAAATGCGCACTTCACCTTTAAATGTTTCAAATCTTCAACAAGCAGTTTGAAGCATCATGAGAGAATTTTATTGATATGAAACTGCATTTGTAACACAAACTGTTATTCTCCCTTGATTTGTTTTTCTCACAGTTCAGCGGTGGGCGTGGGTTTCTATGGAAACAGCGAAACCAACGATGGCGTTTACCAGTTGACTTACTCCATTTATAATGCCAATCACACACTGGGTGGCATTGGCAGTCTGGTAAGAGTTTCACTTCCTTCACCTGTCACTCATCATGTTGTCCCATTTCATTAGAAGAGCCTGAGGAACACTGTGATTAAAACCAAATCTGAATTTTGCCTGTTACATTCTGCATGCTGAAAAACTAAGAGACGGAGCCTCAGGGGCTTTTCACTGCTGCTGGAGTATGACTGTATCATGTGATGAGTGGCACCCACACACACACACACACACAGAAATGCATAGATGCAGCACTGCTGCAGACTTCATCTCTGCATGTTGAGAGCTGTAGTCATATTGTGCCTGACCCCATTTTAACTTCCAGTTTGAGTTATAGAGAGACTCTAGAAACCTCTCCAGATGCAAAACCATCCAGCTGGTGTGTGTATTCATGTGTCTAGGCAAGGGAAAACAGTAAGCACTGAGAGAAGACTGCGATTATCTATTCATCTGCATTAAAGGGGTTTAAAAATCTATCATCCACGTTCACTGGTCTCCTTTAAATGTCTGTGAGCGTCCTGCTGATCAAGTGATTGAGGATTTCAGGATGTGTGTGGGCAGGACACCCACACTTGAATGAATATCACAGACCACTTCTCAAAATTATTATATTTTATATTCATGTTTTTTTAAATTAAATTTAATTTACAATGTAATTTAATTAATTTAATTTGTTTTATTAAATATAGGTAGCTCAAAGTTTTCTTACAAGGGGAAACAGTTCAAAGTTATAGGCTATGTTCAAAACTGTACTGCCTTACTCATAATGTAATATGCAGTTGTGCTGGGCCATGTATTGATTGTTCACAATATATTTACACTGAAATTTGCTCATGATATAAAATTAAGCAGCATTGTAAGTATCACAGTGATTTTATTGCACTTTTAATTTGGCCATTTAGTTTTCTGAAACGCATACTAAGATTAGTTTCACATTTTTTGTAAAAGAAAATGCATTGTAATAGGTTTGCTTTTAGTAAATCCAATTCAAAGTCTGTCATGAGCAAAAAAGGCAGTAATTTTTTTTTCTAATCTCAGAAGTCTTTGTTATAATCCATGTGGATTAAGTGACAGGCTTACAAGATCTTTTCTTTCCACCATCATCATCTATGCACTGAGCACTGTTATATTTAAAACAACCCACAAACAGTGTTTCCAGCAGTATGTCTTATATTTGAGGGCTGTGTAATTCAGCATATGGCAGGTTGTGTGACAAACGGAGCATTTGGCAAACGGAGCATTTCTCCTTATACAGCCCTGATGTTCATTACCTGCTGGCAATGTGGTGACAACCTCTGTTCTTCTAATACACTGCCTCCGAGAGCTTCCTGCTGTCACTCTCACTCTCTGCCAATGTATCTTTGGCTCACTGGCCCATAATGCATTGCTTCACGGTCGCGCGATCATATCTAAATAAGCTGTCTAGAACAGACTTTTCACTGTAGTAGCTAAAACAACTTTGAGAATGTGAGAACAACAAACAGCCATTGGCTTCACTATAACTGCATAAATCCAATTTCAGCTTTAGTGGAAGTTTCTCTCTTAAAATTGAAAGGCAACGAGGACTGAGTCTGAAGGCCAAGCTTGATTGCACAACTGAATTCATGAATGTTGAAGTGATTGGGAGAGTGAGGAGGAAGTTTTCGAGCTTCCAGGCATTTTAAATACCTCCTTGTCTGTAGTTGCGTGCCAGAAAATAGCTGTTGCAACTGTGAGTAAATGGGTGTAGTGATTGCCATTCTGCATGCTTCTAACTCTATTTCACGCAGTATCCACACCTTCCACAAGGGAAGTGAATCTAATGTATGAATGTTACTCGTTTTGAATCTTAATCTATATGAATCTTAATTACGCTTCCACCATTTCGAAATTATAAGTTATAGAGCTATTATTCAAAAGAGCCACAAATTGCAATTCACTGAAATGAAAGCAGAACGAGCGATTATTGCCAAGAATGAGAGCGGTTTACCAGAAATGCCACATGATGGCCTTAAAAAGAGGGAAAGAATAGGTCATATGGCCAGATTCAAGCAAATATTTTTTTTCAGCTGATATACTGTGCTGATGAGTTATATAAATGATTTGATGTCTCATAACAAATTTAAAAACGGATACAGACTATGTACCATTAATCCAGTTTAATGTAGCTTACTCTGGCGGGATAAGGTGTATTTATATAAAATTGGTTGCTAATTACAATAGTCACATCATTCTCGTACAGTATAAAGGTTGTACACAAAAAAAAAAAAAACTGTATTGCTAACAAAAGCTTTTTTTCACAATTGGTTTGACTCTTTGAACCTTTCAGGGTTGTGCAGTATTTGGTTTTACAGGCCTTACAGACAGGTCGATATGTCGATAAATCTCTGACATCAAGTCAAGCCGGCAACAGAGGCTCTAGTGTTTTAAAGAAATAAGTACTGAATATATCATAGCCATAACTCTGCGCCAGCTTCAGTGAATCTGTCAAAAACTGAGATCGGGACTAATGAAGCTGACTGAAAACTTGTTTGTTACTTTCTGGGCAAATTTTGCCTAGAAGTCCACCTTAAAATTAACAATGGAAAGTTTCTAACAATTTTCTAACAAGTTTATAATCAAAATCTTATTTTGAGAAAGTTGTTTAGCTAGTACCCTCCTTTAATCTTCCATTTCTTGTTCTTTAAGTCATAACATAACATAATGACACAAACATAAAGAAAAAAAAAAAAAAAAAAAAAAACATGTGCGGTCACATTTTCCTTTGTTAAGCAAATTTTCGCAGGTGAAATACAGTCATTTCTGTAGGGCCAAGAATTTTCAAGTGAGGACAAAAAAGTTTCCGCACGCAGATTTTGCAACTGGTTCAAGTTGCTCGAACGAATTTCACCGCATTGAAAAAAAGCCTGCTTTGCTTGAAGATGTGCTTTATACATTGCTACATTATTGACAATGGACCTTTATTGCCTGTGAAACTGCACCAAACTTTCACTGTTATCACATCTTAAAGCATAAAATTTCATATACTCATAATTTTCTCACCTTCATATACATTCCAGTCCTGTATGACTTTTTTTAATTTTTTCTTTTACTGTGGAAGACAAAAGAAGATATCTTGAGAAATGTCTCAGTGTTGTTGTTTTCTGTCTATATAATGAAAGTCAGTTGGGTCCAATATTGTTTGGAGCCCCAAATTCTTCAAAATATCTGTAATAATTAAAGAAATCAATGGAATTTCTTCACTTTCTGTCACTCTCGCCACTTCCTTTACTCCTCTGTCAATCCCATGATCCCCTGTGCATGCCTCCTGCTCCCATAGAGAATTAATTGGAAACAGGCATTTGTTTCTGCGCCAGTGGGCCTGATCGCCACTATTAGCCTTCTAATGGTGATCAGCATTTTTCTTGTCTCTATTCTCAGGTGGGAAACTCGTTGCGTAGCATGCAGGTCGGGCTGAAAGAACACCTGGAGCGGTTGGATGAGATATTTTCTCCACGGGGAGACTACACCCAAACCTTGCGCTTCATGCAGCAGATGGCCGACAACATTATCCAGCAGCTGACAGCCATGCCAGACACAAAAAAAGTGCAAGTGGATTTGGCAGCCATCGCGGATAAAACTTCATTCATAGAGTACTACAGGTAAGCTGCCTTGGGTTGGTGGGATAATGGTGGCTTATTTACTTCACTCTGTGCTCTTGAAAACTTTTGCAACAGCATGTCCTATGTCTCAGATTGTAATTGGGTCAAACATGTGACCCAATTATCTAAATCATCTAGCTCTACTCCTCAAACACATGACCTTGTATTCCAAACTTCTGTCCCTACTCCTCAAACATTTGACACTATTTAACAAACTTCAGGTCTTAGTCCTCAAACGTGACCCTATTTTTCAAATTTCTAGCTCTACTCCTTGAACACGTGACTCTGTTTTCCAAATTTCAGACCTTTCTCCTCAAACATGTGACCCAATTTTCCAAACATCTTGCTCTACTTCTCAAACATTTGACCCTATTTTCCAAATTTTAGACCCTACTTCTCGAACACGTGACCCTATTTTCTGAAATTCAGACTCTTCTCCTCAAACACGTGACACTGTTTTCCGAACATCTTGCTCTACTTGTCAAACATCTGACCCTATTTTCCAAATTTCTGACCCTTCTTCTCAAATATGTGGCCCTGTTATCCAAATTTCTGACCCTATTCCTCAAACACGTGACCCTATTTTCCAAATTTCAGACCCTTCTCCTCAAACATTTGGCTCTATTTTCCAAACTTCTAGCTCTATTCCTCAAACACGTGACCCTATTTTCCAAATTTCAGACCCTTCTCCTCAAACATGTGAAACTGTTTTCCAAATTTCTGACCCTATACCTCAAACATTTGACCCTATTTTCCAAACTTCTAGCTCTACTCCTCAAACATGTGACCCTATTTTCCAAATTTCTGACCCTTCTCCTCAAACTTGTGACCCTACTTTTCAAGCGTCTCACTCTACTTCTCAAACATTTAATCCTGTTTTCCAAATATCTAACCCTTCTTCTCAAACATGTGATCTTATTTTTCAAACTTTTCACCCTATTTTTCAGACGTCTGACCTTACTTCTCCAACATGTGACCGTATTTTCCAAATGTCTAGCCCTTTTCCTCAAACATATGACCCAGTTTTCCAAATTTCTGACCCTTCTCCTCAAATCTCCTCCCTATTTTTCAAACTTCTGGCCTTACTCCTCAAGCATGTGACTGTATTTTTCAGACTTCTGACCCCACTCCTCAAATATGTGAGCCTAGTTTTTTGCCCTACTCTTTAAACATGTGACCCTAGTTTTCAAACTTCTAGTCCTACTCCTCAAACACGTAACCCTTTTTTTCCAATTTGTGGACCTACTCCACTACCCCTAACAAAATCAAGTTGTTTTTAATGGGGCACTGCCTTAAAGGTGGCCTACTTGTTTGTCTTTACTGGCACTACTACAGAATCTCATGTGGACTAGGTTACTTGTGCCCTTTTGGAGCTGTTAGTCTTGTTAAATTGATTTGTATGCCCTCCAAGAAGATTACATTTCCATTTGTAGACCTGCACGTTATGAACTTGCAGTGCATGTATTGACGAGTAGCTAGTGTTTCAAGCAGCTAAAGGACTGTGCTATTGAGCAGCAATGGTCAAACATCTCTCCCTCCATTACTCATGGACAAATCTAATCGCCCAAGCTCTGGACTCCCTCCCATGATTTATCATACACCTTTGTGTCCATATATTTCTCTCCCTCTCTCTCTTTTTCTGTCTCAAGATGTGTGGGCATTTTTAAGTCCTCATGGTGTAGGATTACTGATCGGATTGTGGCTTGCCAGGCATTCCAATAGCACACCAGACCATGTAGACCTTGAATCAATGCAGTACAGAAAATACAGTAAAACACCTGTTTTTACATGTGGTTTCAATGCTCTAACACTAGCTAGAAAACAGTGCCCTCCTAATTAGGTTATTTTGTGAATCTTTTATTGAAACGTTATGCATTCATACTGCATAAAACAATTTTTATGCACTCAAACGGCATGTCTGATTACCAGAAGTAACACCTTTGGCAGATTGTCTGTTCTCACATACTAGGCTGGAGCTCATGAAATTCTTATGTGTATTTGGTCTGTTCAATTATTAATCGTATGGATGGGAAACATACAACAGAAGAAGGAAGAGTAATTTGAGTGCTATAAACACCCACTTTTAAAGTACTTAGAGACTTGCTGACAGTGTGCTCCCACACATGTAAATCACACAGTAGATAAATATTAAAATCAGCACTGTCAACTGATTAAAAACTGATTTCCATTTGTAGACCTGCACGTTTTTATCATCTTCATCTTCTGACGAAGGTGAAGCCATTTTTGTCTCTAAAGAAGTTTGAAATGGTTATGCATGCTTTTGTAACATCTCGAATGGATTACTGCAACTCACTGTATGTCGGTGCTTCTCAGTCATGTGTTTCTCGTCTGCAGTTGGTTCAAAATGCTGCAGCTCGGGTTCTTTATGGGAAGCGCAAGTATGAGTCTATCACGCCTGCTCTGATTTCATTGCATTAGGCTGCCAGTCAAATACAGAATTGATTTTAAAATCTTATTGTTTGTCTATAAATCTCTCCATAATCTGGCTCCACAGTACCTATCTGATCTGTTACAACCTTATACTCAGTCAAGAGTACTCAGATCTGCTGATTCTGGCTTATTGCAAGTCCCCAGGGCACGTCTCAAAAACAGAGCTGATCGTGCTTTTTCTGTTGTTGGCCCCAAGTTGTGGAATAGTCTCCCAATTCATATCAGAACTGCTTCAACATTATCTGTTTTTAAGTCCACTCTTAAAACTTATCTTTTTTCCTTGGCATTTAATATTTCTTGATTTGCTGTGGAGTGATATTTTTTTTTTATTTTTTATTTTTTTTGTGAACCTCATCCATTTTACGGTTTGTGTTTTATAATTTTGTTTTATTGCTTACAAACTTATAAACTTTTCGACTTGTTTTTGTTTTACATACTCTGTGCAGCACTTTGGTCGACTTCGGTTGTTTTAAATGTGCTATATAAATAAACGTTGTATTGTTGTATTGTATAAAAATCAAATGAGGTAATACACAGTTAATCATTCAAATTATATCAAAATAATAGCATAACATTTGCTTAGAAATGCACAGACATATGTTGTTTGTTTGTTTTTATATTATTGAACATAACTTGCATACAATCAACATAAATCTATTTTGATTAAGATGCATGATTAAGAGCATTATTTTTTTATCATATTCTTTATATTAGATTAGATTAGATTCCTTTATTTGTTTATTTGCTCCACATAAAGACAAAATTATGTTTCTAACATCCACCACTTAGTAATTCAGTGCAAGCTAGTAATAAGTAGACACAGTCAAACCAAAAATTATTCAGACACCAGATATATTTTTTGATATTTTTTTACTAGTGGGTGCAGGACCCTATAGTTTATTTATGTAAGTGAAGATAGCAAAATAAAGTAAACTGTGACATATTATACCCAAAAAGTCTTCATACAGTGGACTACCAGTAAAACTGATAAAAATATGGGACAAAAAGTTTGATTTGACACTTCGACCTGACCATGTTTTGTTACATACCTTTCTATCAAAGTTATCTGACATCAAGAAGAATTTGTTCTGACGCAATTTAACTCTTGAGCTCTTGTCATATTGTATTACCATTTTCTAAACTATAGCTTATAAACTGTGATAATGTGAGAAATTTTGAAGGTGTCTGAATAAATTTTGGTTTGACTGTAAGTAGCTAATAAATAAGAATACTATAGTAAAAATAAAAAAATAAAATAGATATGTGCCTTTTTTATACTATCTGAACACTTATTTCTGCTTTCATCATCTTTCATTTGCTTTATTTCAGATGGTTAACATACCTGCTACTTCTGATTTTGGACCTGGTCATCTGTCTCATAGCATGTCTGGGATTGGCAAAGCAGTCTCGATGGATGCTCGCAGTGTAAGTGTGCTCTAAATTTCTATGGTTTGACCTTTGGCTTTGGGTATTCCCTTCACAGAAGTAATCATAAAGATGTAATCATAAAGATGTCAACATGGAGACAAGAGGCAATATATACTTGTCGTATTACCTGTATTTCAGCTTGCATATAATTCTTTCCTGTTGTTGATTGTTTGTATAGTGTCATGAAGTTGTTTATTCCTGCCAGCTTAAATGCACTGTAAAATAATGCAGCCTCTGACATAAACAGACCTCTGTGGAATGACTCTGAGTGCGTGGAGTGCTGTGGTTAGCCAGTCGCCAGCGAGCTCTGCATTTCCTCTCATCTCAGTCCTCTGTCTCTCTCCCCGTTTGCCTTATTGGAAGCTCCTTTAGATCCATCCCCACTTATCCCACTAATGCTTATTGATCTCTCTGCCCGCGCGAGCTTGTGCTCGCCCTTAACTAATTATTACGTGCTTCCAATCTGCTTTATTGGTGCTTTTAAGGCCATCCTCAGACGAGAAAAGCTGTTTGAGGAAACCTCGGCTCCATTTTCCATGTCCACCAGGGAGCCGTTTACCCCATTCATCTCTGTCTCCTTTTGACTTCCTATTTGCTCATGTGATAGCTCACATTCTCATGTCTTTGATCACTTTCTCACTGGTTTCCATCCTCATTCATTTGCTTCTTACAAAAGTGTAAACAGGATGGTTCATTTCCCCAACAAATTATACTTATGAGAAGGTTCTTTTAATGAATCGGTCAAAAGAGTTGTTTTGAATTATTCAGTAAGTAATGATTTACTTGAAATGAATTGCTTACTGAATCTGTCAGAGCAGCAATTTGAAGTAACATTGGATTTACTTACTGAATGGAAGTTTAGTCGATATCTATTTACACATTCACAATTTTTTTTTTTTTGTAACGGTGTTTTAATAGAAAAATCATAGGTTGGTAGTATTAGAATTCTGCAGGAAACACTGATCTAGATGTACACATTTTTTTTTTAAGATGTTTATCATTTTTATGATGTTTTCATATTATATTTAAAACATAATGCTCCATCACAAACCTGTTGGCAATGTATGTGTTTTTATCATAATCAGGGATTATCATAACAATATGAGTCAAACTACATATACCGTCAAACTACATAATACATACCGTAAGTTTGGGGTCACTATATATATATATATATATATAATACATACATACATACATACATATATACATACATACATACATACATACATATACATATACATACATACATACATACATATACATACACTTACCGGCCACTTTATTAGGTACATCTGTTCAATTGCTTGGTAATGCAAATTGCTAATCAGCCAATCACATGGCAGCAACTCAATGCATTTAGGCATCTGGATGTGGTGAAGACGACTTGCTGAAGTTCAAACCGACCATCAGAATGGGGAAGAAAGGGGATTTAAGTGACTTTGAACGTGGAATGGTTGTTGTTGCCAGACGGAGCTTGTCTGAGTATTTCAAAAACTGATGATCTACTGGGATTTTCAGGCACAACCATCTCTAGGGTTTACAGAGAATGGTCCGAAAAAGAGAAAATATCCAGTGAGCGGCAGTTGTGTGGATGAAAATGTCTTGTTGATGTCAGAAGTCAGAGGAGAATGGGCAGACTGGTTAGAGATGATAGAAAGGCAACAGTAACTCAAATAACCACTCGTTACAACCAAGGTATGCAGAATAGCATCTCTGAACGCAAAACACTTCGAACCCTGAAGCAGATGGGCTACAGCAGCAGAAGACCACACCGGGTGCCGATCCTGTCAGCTAAGAACAGGAAACAGAGGCTGTTCGCACAGGCTCACCAAAATTGGACAATGGAAGATTGGAAAAACGTTGCCTGGTCTGATAAGTCTCGATTTCTGCTGTGACATTCAGATGGTAGGGTCAGAATTTGGCTTAAAGAACATGAAAGCATGGATCCATCCTGCCTTGTCTCAACGGTTCAGGCTGGTGGTGGTGGTGTAATGGTGTGGGGGATATTTTCTTGGCACACTTTGGGCCCCTTAGTACCAACTGAGCATTGTTAAAACACCACAGCCTACCTGAGTATTGTTGCTGACCATGTCCATCCCTTTATGACTACAGTGTACCCATCTTCTGATGACTACTTCCAGCAGGATAATGCACCATGTCACAAAGCTCAAATCATCTCAGACTGGTTTCTTGAACATGACAATGAGTTCACTTTACTCAAATGGCCTCCACAGTCACCAGATCTCAATCCAATAGAGCACATTTGGGATGTGGTGGAACGGGAGATTCACATCATGGATGTGCAGCCGACAAATCTGCAGCAACTGCATGATGCTATCATGTCAATATGGACCAAAATCTCTGAGGAATATTTCCAACACCTTGTTGAATCTATGCCACGAAGAATTAAGGCAGTTCTGAAGGCAAAAGGGGGTCCAACCCGGGGCAAACACTTTTTCACACCATGTGGGTTTGGATTTTGTTCTCCCTTCATAAAAAAAAAAAAAAAACTTCATTTAAAAACTGCATGTTTTGTTTACTTGTGTTATATGTGATTAATATTTAAATTTTTTTGATGATCTGAAACATTACAGTGTGACAAACATGCAAAAAAATAAAAAATCAGGAAGGGGGCAAACAATTTTTCACACCATTGTATGTATATATAAATAAATAAATAAATAAATAAATATATAGTTAAATGAAATTAATACTTTCATTAAACAAAGAGGCATAAAATGAATTAAAAGATTTTATCTCAAATAAATTCTGTTCTTTTGAACTTTCTATTCATCTAAGAATCATTAAACAAAATTTATCACGGTTTGCACAAAAATATATGAAGCAGCACAACTGTTTTCAGCATCGGTAATAATAAATGTTTCTTGAGCAACAAATCATCATATTAGAATGATTTCTGAAGGATCATGTGACACTGAAGACTGGAGTAATGATACTGAAAATTCAGCTTTGCATCACAGGAATACATTACTTTTTAACTACATTCAACTCGATTATTTTAAATATTATTTCACAGTATTACTGTTTTTACTGTATTTTTATTTTATTTTTTTTACGTTGGTGAGCATAAGAGACTTATTTAAAAAAAAAAAAAATTTTTTTACTGAATCACAGTAGTGCACAGTAGTGTTTAATTTAATTTTTGACCTCACATCTCACTGTTATTTTCTCTTTTTTTCTGATTTCAGTATTATGGTGTGTGGTGTACTGATCCTGATCATGAGTTGGGCGTCATTAGGAGCGGGCACAGCCACAGCTGTGGTAAGTTACTGTGTTTTCACATGACTGCTCAGTTTAAACCCCCTTTGATCAGTGTCCAGTGACTATGAGTCACTTCATTCACTAACATTTTCCTGGATTGAAAAAAAAAGTATAAGTGTAGAGGGGAGTGAGCTGGGTGAAACGTTCAGGAGATTATCAGGGTTCGGTCACTGCGTTTATGCGTCTCGTGGTGCATGCCAGTTTGAAAAGCTGATTACAAAGCCCTGGTCATTTAAATTAGACAGTCCGCTGGCTTAACGGATGTAAACAGCCATTCTCTCTGTCACTATACAGGCCAATTTACTCTGTCTCATGTCGTCTGCATCTCTCAAGCTGCATGCATAATAAAGACAGCAAACTGTATTTATCATTCTGAAGATGCCTTATATTTAGTCTTGACTTGTAATACAGTAATTGGGTGTGCAGTACCATACAGCTAGGGGCTAAGTGCCTTGTTCATGATGTTACTGTTGTATTGAAGGGGGATCTCAGGTACTTTACACTTCCTGTGACGCACTTACCTGACATCAAACATGCCCTCACATGAACTAAAAACATGTTTATAACTATCAAATACTGTGGGAGAAATAGCAAATGCTATTTACATTTTGTCAAGAAACATATGTTATTATATAATACTACAGCAAGTATAATACTTTAAGTATAGTAATTCTATGTTTAGGCATTATCAAATCAGAAATGGTGCTTTTTTTTGTTGTTTATCCATAAGCTGGCAAGCTGTGCTCATATTCAGACTAATATAATGATTGAGTGATATTGCTTGTATACAATTCAATAAACAAGACATTCATATTGAGTAACAAACACTTTAGACTCAATATCACCAACAAAAAGCTACTGCAAAAAGATGTTTTGATTCTGAACAAATTGGTGTGTTTGAACAAATCTGTGGGAATCATTTAGTGACTCACTAATAAAGATAGCCTCATTCCTGAATCCTTATTTTATGAATCAACTAAGAGAATCAATCTGTCCATCTATTTAATTAGACCAGTTTTTCCCTATAGACAGATGAATATATTATATTGTAGAGTTGCACAGTCTGATGTCAACCACAAAATATATGGGATAATTTTCAGCCTTCCTTTTAAAAGTTGACAAGTCTGTTTATTTTGTCATTCTAACTAGAGTTCGAATCTTCGGTCACACTTTATTTTACGGTCCAATTTTCACCATTAACAAACCATTAACTATGACTTTTACCTCAATAAACTCCTAATTTGCTGCTTATTAATAGTTAGTAAGGTAGTTGTTAAGTTTAGGTATTGGGTAGGATTAGGGATGTAGAATATGGTCATGTAGAATATGTGCTTAATAAGCACTAATAAACAGCTAATATCTTAATAATAGGCATGCTAATAAGCAACTAGTTAATAGTGAGAATTAGTCTCAATACTAAAGTGTTATTGAATCTTTATTCTTTACTCTCTAAATAATATCTCTAATTTCATTTAAAATGGGGTAAATTATCAATGAATTGGCTTAATGACTTATTTTAGCTATAGCCTTGTGAGGAGCTTGACATTATGAGGCGAACGGTGTGCATGACAGTGATTAGAGTCAGAGCCGACGCTTCAGTCAGGATGTCTGTGGGGAGCAGAACTTAAGACTGCTCAATGAGGGGTCAGAGCAGAGGTCAGGCCCCACAGTAAAGTGGATTACTCCAGCAGTGCCTGACTACATCGATTCTCTCCTGTTACTAGCTGGGTTTCCATCACCCTGTTTTAATGCGCATTTTGAAGTATCGCATGAGAAACGAGTGATGGAAACGCCAAATTTTGAATAAAAATCCCTTAATTCGCAAAAAAGTTTTTACGCTCGCTTGGTTTTTGACTTGTGCGAAAAAGGGTTAATGCGAATAATGGGAGATGGAAATGCATTTTGCGAATAAATTCCTCCAAGCGCATCAAAAAAGTCATGTGACTCTGCGCTATGAGACGGGATAACTTGACTAGCAGCGGACTGATCTCGTTCCACAGCATCTGAAATGTTGTTTTGGTCGTTCTGAAATGCCTGAGCAAAGTCTGTCAACAAAGTATTTCTGTATAATTGTCTTACACGACTGTGTTCCCAAACAGCAGCATTCACCTCTGAAAGCAAAGACAGAATTTATTGTTTCGTCTGCTCGCTCTGAGGCCCAAGTAATTTTTCATAAATGAAAATGATTATATTCAGTAGCTTATCCTAGTTTTCTATGGGCCATTTAGTGCCAGTTTACCAGGAAGTGACGATTTTGTTCTCTTTGACTCGTTGGATTGAAACGGTGCTTGTTTGCAAAAGTTTTATGCGATATTCCAATTTTGCGCATAAGTTAAATTTGCAACTTTGGATGGAAACCCGGCTACTGATGGTAAGAGAGAGTGGAAACAAGCCTTGCAGGAACGTGTGACACTTACACCTCCATTCTTCCCTTTTTTTTTCATTTTTTCAGAGAGAATTTACTGTTGGGATCCAATGTGAACCACTTGATAGTGGTTTTGAAACAACAACAACGTTCTGGTCCAACAAACCACTGTTGTCCTAACCTCACCCCTAACCTTACCTAACTAGGAAACAATTGGTAATAATGTTGCTTAAATCCCAATGGCATCCTTGTGTTGAAATTAAAATCTAGTTGCATTTCTAATTAAATGCAAAACCATTTAATTACAAACAGTGTTCATGACACCTTCCCTCAAGAAAGTTTCAGGTTTCTTTGGGTCTTTTTCAGTATCTCAGGTAACGGTTTATTCTGTCTGTTCTTGCTGCTGACGCCCACTAATTTAAGCCAGGCCATCCACAGATCTCTGCAATAGGATTAGCCCCTGTTTGATCACGTCGTATGGTCCTGACTTTCAGCAAAGGTCTTAGAAACCCTGTCACCTTTTGATACAAACACCACAATCCAATATGTGTGAACACTACAACAATATCCACCAAAGGCTATGTGGCCTTTCAGTTTCTTTCTCTTGTTTAAAACCAGTTCTACAGAATTGTAATTGTGTGCTTGTTGTTTGGTCTGTTCTAGGGCATCAGTGACTTTTGTGTCTCTCCGGACAAGTTCATTGTCAATCAAACCAAAGACTCCTTAAGTGCGGGTAAGTAATATTTCATTGCTCTCTATATGTAAAGGTGCATCTCAATAAATTAGAATGTCGTGGAAAAGTTCATTTATTTCAGTAATTCAACTCAAATTGTTAAACTTGTGTATTAAATAAATTCAGTGCACACAGAATGAAGTAGTTTAAGTCTTTGGTTCTTTTAATTGTGATGATTTTGGCTCACATTTAACAAAAACCCACCAATTCAACAAATTAGAATATGGGGACATGCCAATCAGCTTATCAACTCAAAACACCTGCAAAGGTTTCCTGAGCCTTCAAAATGGTCTCTCAGTTTGGTTCACTAGGCTACACAAACATGGGGAAGACTGCTGATCTGACAGTTGTCCAGAAGACAATCATTGACACCCTTCACAAGGAGGGTAAGCCACAAACATTCATTGCCAAAGAAGCTGGCTGTTCACAGAGTGCTGTATCCAAGCATGTTAACAGAAAGTTGAGTGGAAGGAAAAAGTGTGGAAGAAAAAGATGCACAACCAACCGAGAGAACCGCAGCCTTATGAGGATTGTCAAGCAAAATCGATTCAAGAATTTGGGTGAACTTCACAAGGAATGGACTGAGGCTGGGGTCAAGGCATCAAGAGCCACCACACACAGACGTGTCAAGGAATTTGGCTACAGTTGTTGTATTCCTCTTGTTAAGCCACTCCTGAACCACAGACAATGTCAGAGGCGTCTTACCTGGGCTAAGGAGAAGAAGAACTGGATTGTTGCCCAGTGGTCCAAAGTCCTCTTTTCAGATGAGAGCAAGTTTTGTATTTCATTTGGAAACCAAGGTCCTAGAGTCTGGAGAAAGGGTGGAGAAGCTCATAGCCCAAGTTGCTTGAAGTCCAGTGTTAAGTTTCCACAGTCTGTGATGATTTGGGGTGCAATGTCATCTGCTGGTGTTGGTCCATTGTGTTTTTTGAAAACCAAAGTCACTGCACCCGTTTACCAAGAAATTTTGGAGCACTTCATGCTTCCTTCTGCTGACCAGCTTTTTAAAGATGCTGATTTCATTTTCCAGCAGGATTTGGCACCTGCCCACACTGTTAAAAGCACCAAAAGTTGGTTAAATGACCATGGTGTTGGTGTGCTTGACTGGCCAGCAAACTCACCAGACCTGAACCCCATAGAGAATCTATGGAGTATTGTCAAGAGGAAAATGAGAAACAAGAGACCAAAAAATGCAGATGAGCTGAAGGCCACTGTCAAAGAAACCTGGGCTTCCATACCACCTCAGCAGTGCCACAAACTGATCACCTCCATGCCACGTCAAATTGAGGCAGTAATTAAAGCAAAAGGAGCCCCTACCAAGTATTGAGTACATATACAGTAAATGAACGTACTTTCCAGAAGGCCAACAATTCACTAAAAATGTTTTTTTTTTTTTTGGTCTTATGAAGTATTCTAATTTGTTGAGATAGTGGATTGGTGGGTTTTTGTTAAATGTGAGCCAAAATCATCACAATTAAAAGAACCAAAGACTTAAACTACTTCAGTCTGTGTGCATTGAATTTATTTAATACACGAGTTTAACAATTTGAGTTGAATTACTGAAATGAACTTTTCCACGACATTATAATTTATTGAGATGCACCTGTATGTGCCCTTGCATGAGCCAGATGTTTTTAACACAGCTTCAAAGGCATATCCTATGACTTTTGTGTAATTATATATATTAGTAAAGGTTTCTTGTACCAAAAACAGTCATAATTGAGATTTACACAAAAATTTTCCACACTCTTTGACATTTAGAATTAAACAGACAGTTTTTGCTACTGTACCTTTAAACTGTCTATATAACCTCTATTGTGATTGGTGGCTTAATACTGAATAGTTGATATGCGGGTAGTCATATGTTAAGGAAATAGTTCACTCAAAAATGAAAATTTGCTGAAAATGTACTCACTCTCAGGCCGTCAGATATGTAGATGAGTTTGTTTCTTCATCGGAACAGATCTGTTGAAATTTAGTAATATATCACTTGGTCACCAATGGATCATCTCCAGTGAATGGGTGCTGTCAGAATGAGTGTCCAAACAGCTGATAAAAACACAGTAATCCACATGACTCCAGTCCATCAATTAACATTTTGTGAAGTGAAAAGCAGTGTGTTTGTTAGAAACAAATCCATTATTAAGGCATTTTAACTTTAAACCATGTGGATTACTTGTGGATTTTTGTGATGTTTATATCTGCTGTTTGGACTCTCATTCTGACGGCACCCATTCACTGCAGAGGATCCATTGGTCAATCTGAGGCCTGAGGGTGAGCAAATTTTCAGTCAATTTCAATTTTAGGGTGAACTATTCCTTTAATGTGCTCATAATTAATGATGGTTTCCAAATGACCCATTTTGCTAGTTCAGTTTCATTTAATAGCACAGACTGTAAGTGCTTGAATCTTCACTGTGTTTCTGTGTCCCCTGCAGATATATTGCACTATTACCTATACTGCAGCCAGAGTCTTCCCAATCCGTTCCAGCAGGTAAAGATTCCCCGGCACATCAGCATTCAATTCCTCCCTGAACTCCTGACACAAGCAATTAACGGAGCTTACAGATTCATTTGACTTCTAATTGAGGGAAATACCCATGTTAAAGCCATTATAATGTTTCTGTAAAAAATCTGCGTGGCTAATTAAATTATGAATAGGCGATATGAAAATAAACTTTGATCAAAGGGGGTCTCTTTTGTCTGTAGTTTTGGGATAATTAGATTTGTCTGGCTTTCTCGCATTGCCTGTGGGAATCCTATGAAAGCTTTTCCACTGATTTAGACAGTATTCTGTGCTGGTTAAGCTGCTGTTTTGGAGGATCTATTAAAGTAAATGTTCTGGGGGAAAGTCATAAAGCAGATGTATAAGACAGATGTAACCATTAACCGAATTAAAACCTTAATAACTGTAAATCCAGATGTGAATACATATCCTCAGCAGGGATTAATGACTTTGCATTAACAGAAGGCAGAACCTATAGCATGTAGAAATGCTTTAGGTCAGTGGATCGACTGCTTCAGGTCACATGTTTGTCTGATTTGCTGTTGCTTCTGTATTGCAGTCTTTGACTATCTTCCAGAGGTCTCTCACCACCATGCAGATACAGGTGCAAGGTTTGCTGCAGTTTTCTGTCGCTGTGTTTCCCACTGCAGAGGTGAGAGTGCTGCCAAAGAGAGTTCTGCGTCACATTTTGTACCTCCTTTTCTCCAAACATTCATTTCCCAATTTGAATCATTTCAGAAAGATCTTCTAGGAATTCAGCGGATCTTGAACTCTTCAGAGTTCAATTTGCACCAGTTTACCGCCTTGCTGGACTGCCGTAGTCTGCATAAAGTGAGTCACCTTGTATTTCTAAGTATATTTTAACAATTTGTCATCTTAAACAGTCAGACTTCTATCTATCTATCTCTTCAATCTGTTCACTGTTTTTTTTTTATTTATTTTTTTATTATTTTAACTCAAAACCGCCCACAATTACAAAGAAAAGTGTTCACGATAAAGAACAGGAGAATATATATATATATATATATATATATATATATATATATACACACACAGGTGCATCTCAATAAATTAGAATGTCGTGGAAAAATTCATTTATTTCAGTAATTCAACTCAAATTGTGAAACTCGTGTATTAAATAAATTCAATGCACACAGACTGAAGTAGTTTAAGTCTTTAGTTCTTTTAATTGTGATGATTTTGGCTCACATTGGCCCACCAATTCACTATCTCAATAAATTAGAATATGATGACATGCCAATCAGCTAATCAACTCAAAACACCTGCAAAGGTTTCCTGAGCCTTCAAAATGGTCTCTCAGTTTGGTTCACTAGGCTACACAATCATGGGGAAGACTGCTGATCTGTCAGTTGTCCAGAAGATAATCATTGACATCCTTCACAAGGAGGGTAAGCCACAAACATTCATTACCAAAGAAGCTGGCTGTTCACAGAGTGCTGTATCCAAGCATGTTAACAGAGAGTTGACAAAGAAAAAGATGCACAACCAACCGAGAGAACCGCAGCCTTATGAGGATTGTCAAGCAAAATCGATTCAAGAATTTGGGTGAACTTCACAAGGAATGGACTGAGGCTGGGGTCAAGGCATCAAGAGCCACAAGGAATTTGGCTACAGTTGTCGTATTCCTCTTGTTAAGCCACTCCTGAAACCACAGACAATGTCAGAGGCGTCTTACCTGGGCTAAGGAGAAGAAGAACTGGACTGTTGCCCAGTGGTCCAAAGTCCTCTTTTCAGATGAGAGCAAGTTTTGTATTTCATTTAGAAACCAAGGTCCTAGAGTCTAGAGGAAGGGTGGAGAAGCTCATAGCCCAAGTTGCTTGAAGTCCAGTGTTAAGTTTCCACAGTCTGTGATGATTTGGGGTGCAATGTCATCTGCTGGTGTTGGTCCATTGTGTTTTTTGAAAACCAAAGTCACTGCACCCGTTTACCAAGAAATTTTGGAGCACTTCATGCTTCCCTCTGCTGACCAGCTTTTTAAAGATGCTGATTTCATTTCCCAGCAGGATTTGGCACCTGCCCACACTGCTAAAAGCACCAAAAGTTGGTTAAATGACCATGGTGTTGGTGTGCTTGACTGGCCAGCAAACTCACCAGACCTGAACCCCATAGAGAATCTATAGGGTATTGTCAAGAGGAAAATGACAAACAAGAGACCAAAAAAATGCAGATGAGCTGTCAAAGAAACCTGGGCTTCCATACCACCTCAGCAGTGCCACAAACTGATCACCTCCATGCCACGCCGAATTGAGGCAGTAATTAAAGCAAAATGAGCCCCTACCAAGTATTGAGTACATATACAGTAAATGACCATACTTTCCAGAAGGCCAACAATTCACTAAATATGTTTTTTTTTTTTTTTTTTTTTTTTTTTATTATTGGTCTTATGAAGTATTCTAATTTGTTGCGATAGTGAATTGGTGGGTTTTTGTTAAATGTGAGCCAAAATCATCACAATTAAAAGCACCAAAGACTTAAACTACTTCATTCTGTGTGCACTGAATTTATTTAATACACAAGTTTCTCTGGTCCTGCAGGACTATCTGGAGGCTCTGCTGGGCGTTTGCTATGATGGCGTGGAGGGACTCCTGTATCTGTGCCTGTTTTCTCTGCTGGCAGCCTGTGCCTTCTGTGCCCTGCTGTGTGCCGTCCCACGTGCCTGGACCCTCATCGCCATCAGGTACCAGCCACCTTCCTGTTGCGTCATTGTACTACATGGCACCTGAGACCATCGGTGTGGCTGACGTGTGATTGGTTGTCCTCAGGGACAGGGATTATGATGATATCGATGAGGAGGACCCCTTTAACCCTTCGAGACGCATCACGGCGTATAACCCCAGCCGAGCTCAAGTTCACAGTTTCTGCAGCTACAGCAGCAGCATGGGCAGCCAGACGAGTCTGCATCCTCCACTGCAGGCCACATCCAGCACACCAGAGTACATGTGAGTGTGTGCGCGTGTGTGTGTGAGAGAGAGAAAGAGAGCTGGTGTTTTCTCTCATGCTGACCCACTTATCTTTCTTCCTCTCCTGCAGGAACCAGTCCATGCTATTTGAAAGAAATCCTCGCTATGAAAACGTCCCATTGATCGGGAGCGGTTCACCACCACCATCGGTATTTTGATTTCAGTCTTCCATTTACTGACAGTTTTACTCCATTTCTTTATGTTTGATGGTTTCTATATCACCTACCATTGGTCTGTTAATGTGTTTTTTTTTGTTGTTGTTGTTGCAAAATTTAAATGACTATAAACCCAACCCTCATATCGTTCCACACTAGGGCTCTGCTGATACAATTATAAATCATTATGTATAATATATATATATACAGTATTTTTTTTCTTCATAAAAGAATCACACAAAAACATCATGGTTCCCAGACAATAATTGATAATAATTATTTTTTTTTCAGAAAGATTTCTGAAGCATCATGTGACTCTGAAGACTGGAGTAATGATGCTGAAAATACAGCTTTGCATCACAGGAATAAATTAAATTATAAAATATATTCCAATGGAAAACTGATATTTTAAATTGTAATAATAATATTTCAGAATTTTACTGTTTATATGGTATTTTTATCAAATAAATGCAGCCTTGCTGAGCATAAGAGTCTACTTTCAAAAACATAAAAAAATCTTGCCGACCCCAAATGTTTGAATCGTATAGTGTATATTCATCATAATTCTTAATTGCATTGAATACATCTGAATATATCAGATCCATTAAGATTTCATTAATGTAACCTGTGCTTAAGGTTGCTTTGTGTGATTGTGGTCTTCAGGATCATGAGAACTGAAGCTGAAAGCAGACATGGAGCATTACTGCCCCCTGATGTTTCCTTTTTTTAGTTGAATGTCCCTGCAGTTATAAAGGGAATAAGGAGAAATTACTATTAATTATTAATACTAAATTATTAATGAAAATTAATTAAAAACAGTCCTGTCTTGATTTAATTCAAAGCCAAATTGTCCATCAGGCTTGTGCAGATTGTGAGCTCTAAGATGAATCATAAGTGAAAGGGTGTAATTGAGAGGATCATCTAGTGAGTCGTGTTGGTTGATGCATTGCAGAAGGCGTAAAACTCATCACGGGACAGTCTTCAGTCTAATGAACCGATTCCCAGCTTCATTTTTAACTGTCAAGACTCTGTATTCACACAACGATATTTCACAGCTAATTGAGTTCTTTTCCTGTCTTTTATCACATGTGAAGTTATATCCTCAGACATTTAGAAACAGTAAGTGCGCCCCTGTCCCCCTACAATGGTTCTGCCTCCCCTCAACATTCCTTTGCCCTCTTTGTCCTTGTTTCCTTCCTCTGAGGATATCATCACCCACTCCATAAACATTCTGTGCATCCCTTTAAAATGTAAGAGCACTGAGCAGTTTTGCAGCTGTTGCCTTCATCAGTATTTTTCCAACTCACCTTTTTCCTCACTTGAAGTCCTGTTCACACATAAAATGATTTCATTTCCAGAGGTTTCCAGGCATTACCTATTTTATTATTATTTCCAGTATATTATACACATACATTTATATATTTTTATATATGCATATATAGAAATCAATATACACTACAGTTCAAAAGTTTGGGCTCAATTTTTTTCTTTCTTTCTTTTTTGAAAGAAATTAATACTTTTATTCAGTAAGGATGTCTTAAATTGATAAAATAAAATAAAAAGTCATATTGTTAGACTTGTTAAAGACTTGTAACTAAAGACTTGTTAGAAAAGATTTCTATTTTTAAACTTTTTATTCATCACAGAATCCTGAAAAAGTATCACAGGTTTAAAAAAAAAAAAAAAATAAGCAGCACAACTGTTTCGAACATTGATGATAAATCAGCATATTAGAATGGTTTCTGAAGGATCATGTGACACTGAAGACTGGAGTAATGATGCTGAAAATTCAGCTTTGCATCACAGGAATAAATTATACTTTAAATTATATTCAAATAGAAAAACATTATTTTGAATTTTAATAATATTTGACAATATTACTGGGGGGTTTTCTGCATTTTTGATCAAATAAATGCAGCCTTGATAAGCATAAGATACTTTTTGAAAAACATTAAAAATCTTACTGATCCTAAACTTTAAACTTTTGACGGTGTACGCACACACACACACACACACACACAGACAGACAGATAGACAGATAGACAGATAGATAGATAGATAGATAGATAGATAGATAGATAGATAGATAGATAGATAGATATTTTTTAATTTGTAAAGTATCTGACAGGAAGTTTAGGTGTGAGAATGTCTTGAGAATGGTAATGACTGCATCGCTCCTCATTTGCATAAAGACATTGGCCACACCCACACCACATTAAAATGGATTGCTTTACCCTATTTCACCTCAAAACTCTTTTGACTGTGGATTTCACACATGCCACTATTTAATATCAAATGCCATTAACAACTCTCTTTCTTCATTCTTTCTTTAACAACCGCAGTATTCGCCCAGCATGAGGACCACCTACCTGTCTATGACTGATGCCCAAATCAGACACTTCGGGACAGACATCCAGATATAGTTTTCTTGGTTCCTCGTCCTCAAGGAGTTTCCAGCAGCATGAGATGCATTCCTTTAATAGGTCAAGTAGATAGAGATCTCTCGTCTCATCTCAAAGGAGGATACCTGAGGATGTTAAAGCACAAATATTTAATGCATCAAAGGGAGTTCTCAAAGACTGCATGCCATCCAAGTCTCATCTGGAAAGGCAAAGGATATCTCAGAGGTTTATGGATGAGCTCTGATCATGTAAATATTCGCTTATTCTCCTCAGGGGCTCATCAGATAATTACTAATTTGTTTTCAGTGATAGCAGCAAACTGGATCAGCCTGGTGTTCGAGAATCAGAAAAAAGATCTTAAATGGTTTTGATTAACACTTCAGCTTAGGGCATGCAAATGGCGATTAACAGCTAAAGCAAATGATAAAGAAAAAATAACGGTTGCATTTTACCACACAAAGGCCTTGAGCTCCATTAGGAGCCTTTAATTAATATTCTCTGACTTTTGCACTGGTTAAATAGACACCAAATGATGTAGAATGAGAGAAATGATCAATTGGACGGGCTTCTGCGATGGTCTGCTATGATGAAGATGTTTTGCATGAGGAACAATGTGTTTTGTTGGTGCCTCTCTTTAAATATACTTCTACGCTGTGATTTTGCCTCGTAAATGTTTGTATTTTAGCAGTCAAGTATGTCTGCTGTTCATTTCAGACCAAATTTATGAGGCTGACGGCACTGAACAAAGATAAATAATCATATTTTGCAATGGTAGATATGGGGATGAACAATTTGGATATGGAAATAACAGACAGACTAGTTGTTTGTTTGGTTCAAGCTTCTTAAAGTATCTTGGTCTGTATGCCTGTGTATTCAAACTAGATCAAAGCTGACAAAGCCTATTTTTCAAGTTTAAGCGTTTTTGTGTGTTTCCACTGATGTACTGTATAGACCTGGCCATTTCTAAAGAAATATACTATTGAGGTTCACAATACCGCTGTTCATACAGGCAGCTGTTTATTATCCCAGTGAATGAAAAAGAATAAAATTAGATTGGATTATACATGTTGAATTCTACCACTATTATTGTCTTTATTTGTCATAACATTTCAAAAGTGCTGTTTTTTTTTTATTATTGTTAATGTAATACGTTTTTGTGACATTTGATTCAATAAATAATTTTTACTGAAAGTTACTTTTTATTATTCTTAATTTATGCTGTGATGGAAGCCTCCCTCCATTGTGGAATTAAAAAAGAAAAAATTACTTTTCATCTCCCAATTCTCACAGTTTTGAGTTTACATGTTGTGAGTTTATATCTTGCAATTCTGACTTTTTTCTCTGAATTTCGAGTTTATATCTCACAATTCTGACTTTTTTCTCCAAATTGCAAGTTTATATCTCGCATTTCTGACTTTTTTTCTCCGAATTGTGAGTTTATATCACACCATTCTGACTTTTTTCTCTGAATTGCGAGTTTATATCACATCATTCTGACTTTTTTCTCTGAATTTCGAGTTTATATCTCACAATTCTGACTTTTTTCTTTAAGTTGTGAGTTTATATCTCGCATTTCTGACTTTTTTCTCTGAATTGCGAGTTTATATCTAACAATTCTGACTTTTTTCTTTAAGTTGTGAGTTTATATCTTGCAATTCTGACTTTTTTCTCTGAATTTCGAGTTTATATCTCACAATTCTGACTTTTTTCTTTAAGTTGTGAGTTTATATCTTGCAATTCTGACTTTTTTCTCTGAATTTCGAGTTTATATCACACCATTCTGACTTTTTTCTCCGAATTGCGAGTTTATATCTCGCATTTCTGACTTTTTTCTCTGAATTGCGAGTTTATATCTCACAATTCTGACTTTTTTCTCCAAATTGCAAGTTTATATCTCGCATTTCTGACTTTTTTTCTCCGAATTGTGTTTATATCACACCATTCTGACTTTTTTCTCTGAATTGCGAGTTTATATCACACCATTCTGACTTTTTTCTCTGAATTTCGAGTTTATATCTCACAATTCTGACTTTTTTCTTTGTTGTGAGTTTATATCTCGCATTTCTGACTTTTTTCTCTGAATTGCGAGTTTATATCTAACAATTCTGACTTTTTTCTTTAAGTTGTGAGTTTATATCTTGCAATTCTGACTTTTTTCTCTGAATTTCGAGTTTATATCTCGCATTTCTGACTTTTTTCTCTGAATTGCGAGTTTATATCTAACAATTCTGACTTTTTTCTTTAAGTTGTGAGTTTATATCTTGCAATTCTGACTTTTTTCTCTGAATTTCGAGTTTATATCACACCATTCTGACTTTTTTCTTCGAATTGCGAGTTTATATCTCGCATTTCTGACTTTTTTCTCTGAATTGCGAGTTTATATCTTGCAATTCTGACTTTTTTCTCTGAATTTCGAGTTTATATCACACCATTCTGACTTTTTTCTCCGAATTGCGAGTTTATATCTCGCATTTCTGACTTTTTTCTCTGAATTGCGAGTTTATATCTCACAATTCTGACTTTTTTCTCTGAATTGCGAGTTTATATCACACCATTCTGACTTTTTTCTTTAAGTTGTGAGTTTATATCCCGCATTTCTGACTTTTTTCTCCAAATTGCAAGTTTATATCACACCATTGGGGAAGTCGTGGCCTAATGGTTAGAGAGTTGGGCTTGTAACCTGAAGGTTGCCGGTTCGATTCTCACACCGGCAGGAATTGAAGGTGGGGATTGTGAATGAACAGCACTCTCTCTGCCTTCGATACCATGACTGAGGTGCCCTTGAGCAAGGCACCGAACCCCCAATTGCTCCCCGGGCGCTGGAGCAATGGCTGCCCACTGCTCCGGGTGTGTGTTCACGGTGTGTGTGTGCGAGTTTGTTCACTATTCACTGCTGTGTGTGTGCACTTGGATGGGTTAAATGCAGAGCACCAATTTCGAGTATGGGTCACCATACTTGACAATACGTCACGACTTTCACTTTCATTCTGACTTTTTTCTCTGAATTGCGAGTTTATATCACACCATTCTGACTTTTTTCTTTAAGTTGTGAGTTTATATCACACCATTCTGACTTTTTTCTTTAAGTTGTGAGTTTATATCTCACAATTCTGACTTTTTTCTCCAAATTGCAAGTTTATCTCGCATTTCTGACTTTTTTCTCAGAATTGCGAGTTTTTTTTTTTTTGTTTTAATAAAAACTGTAATTGCAGCTTTTTATCTTACAATTCAGCCTTTTTTCTCAGAATTACAAATTGAGTTTATATCTCACAATTCTTCCTTTTTCTCTGAATTGCGAGTTTCTCTCAATTCTGACTTTTTTCTCCAAATTGCAAGTTTATATCTCACAATTCTAATTTTTTTTCTCAGAATAGCGAGTTTATATCTCACAATTCTTCCTTTTTCTCTGAATTATGAGTTTATATCACAATTCTGACTTTTTTCTCTGAATTGTGAGGGTTTTTTAAATAAAAGCTGGAATTGCAACCTTTTATCTTACAATTTAGATTTTTTTCTCAAAATTACAAATTTATATCTCACAATTTGCCTTTATATCTTGTAATTCTGAGTTTATATCTCGCAATTCTCAGAATTCAGAAGTAAGAATTGTAAGATATAAACTCAGAATTTTTAGATAAATAGTTGAAATTAGGTTGTTGTTTTTTTTGTTTGTTTGTTTGTTTGTTTGTTTGTTTTTTTGTCTTGTCCCATGGCTAAAGCAATCTTCCATAACATTAATTTCTGATTTCAGTTCTTGCTGTGTGAAAATGTGGCTTGGTATGAAGAAAAAAAAAAAAAAAAAAAAAAAAAAAAAATATATATATTTTATTTATTTTTTTTTTTATTTTTTTTTTTAACCAAATTATATTTTATAGAGGTCAAAAGTATTAAAAATAAATTCATTAAATGGGTAAATCAATAATTAGTGTTGTGCTCCAAAGCATGCAGCACTATTACTATTGCACATACATATTAGGGTTACGAATTTGAACAAATATTAATTTAAAATAAATATGAAGAAATATTAAACTATGACACCCGCCCTGTCCCACACCATTTGTGTTGTTGACATGAATGATACTTCAAATCATCCAGCTTGTCAAAGACAGATGTACTATATATTTACACTGAAGCGACCTGAGCCATATCTAATATCATGGAGACGTCTATTTAACATCTGCAATACTTATTTTTTTTTAGGGTGTTTGCTCATCTGCAATACGTCTATAGGACGTTTTCTATCAGATGTCAAATAGACGTTTATTAGATGTCTTTAAGATGTTTATGATTTATGTAAAACTGACATTTTAAAGACGTCTGTCAGATGTTTGTACACAACAGATGCTATCCAGATCAAGCGATCTTTGAAGGTGTCGGTTAATTTAGAAACATTGGTGCTGTTTCTTAAACTTTCCCAAAAAGTACGACAGGGGACGGCAAAAAGTCACATTATTATTGCATTGTCTCTGCATTGATACCAGAGGGCGCAGCCACATCCACAGAGGCTAAATGCGCTTAGCGAGCCACAGCTGAATTAAACACGCTATCCTCCGCTCTTCACTTGAAATATCGGAGCACATCTTTTCCATGTGTGTTCCAGTAAAGAGCAGCTGATATTTCATATGAGATGTGATATCGGAAGAAAGGCGGGAATGTGGTTTATTCGCAATGGGAAATGTTTTCGGCAGACAGGGACGAGTCACCAGTCGAGTGACAGATCAGGACAGGGCGATATTGGTAAGACAAATCAGTCAATCAATCAATGAGCATCACACTCACACGCACCTGTGCTGGGTTTGTGTCATTATATACACGTGTAGATATAGACTCTCAACATACTGTAGTGCGTCTGAAATCAATTCAGCCATACTGACCTGAGAACCAACGGATTAGATCAGCTGTCCTACTTTACACAACAGAACAGAAAACAATGTAATATAGACTACTGTAGAACTGAACAGAATATTATAGAATACAACAGAACTGAGCAGAACAGATCTGCGGCTGTTATAGAATAGAACGGAGTAAAACGGAACACAATAGAATAGATAGAATTGCGTGCAATGGAACAGTGTTAGAGAACAGACTCGGTGTTCTGTATGTTACAGAGGAGAACAGTTTATCATAGAATACATCAGAACATAATCTGTTTAGAACAGAATATCTTTTACTGAAAAGAATAAAATAGCATGGTATCCATTATAGAACATAATGTATTAGAATAAAGTGCAACAGAACAGTACTGAATAGGCTATATATGGTTATAGAACCACATCTAGAATAAAACATATCAGTAGCTATCTATTGTATAGCATAAAAAACTGAACAATAAAAGTATAATACAATTTATATTTAATATACAATTTACATTCTGTTTTATAATAGTATACATTATTCTATAGACCAGTGGTTCTCAAACAAGGGGCCTCAACAAATTTACAAGGGGATAGAACTAAAAGTATTTAACTGAATTAAATTATTTTTTAAATGTCTGATTAGATGATATATAATTTCATATATAATGAAAGTAATTTAATTCTAAATTAAATTAAAATAGCAAAAAAAAACATCAAAATGAAATGACATGAAAATAAAAGTATACATATAAATATATGTCTAATAAATAAAATTCTCTAAATTGATACAAACAAAATCAAGATGAAAAAAAGTGTGTGTGTATATATATATATATTATAATTTATATATTTCATATAAAAGTTACTTTAAATAATTTATATATTTCATACAAAAATGTTATTTTAAATAATTTACAGTAATATTAATTTGACTCTGAATTAAATTAAAATGCTTAAAAAATCAAAATGAAATATAAAATAATGAAAATAGAAGTATTTCAATTGATTATTTACAGTAATTTTACACACACACAATGTCTAATAATTTAAATTCTCTAAATTAAAATGCTAAAAAAAATCAAGATAATAAAAATATATTAAATATATTTCATTAAAAATTATATTCAATTATTTACAGTAATAGTAATTCAACTTTAAAATAAATTAAAAGGCTAAAAAACACAAAATCAAGATGAAATCTCTTCAATAACTATTGTTTTCACTGAAGAACAAAGTTCTGGAATCAAAAAATGAGCTGTGGTTGATGTAATATATCTATTCTCAGTTTCTGTTAATAAGAAAAGTAAACATTGTCAAAATAACAGAAGAAACAGAAATATCTTAGCCTATATGGGAGGTCTTTGAATATTGTGTTGCGCAATGGGGGGTCTTCGAATCATGAAGGTTAGACTATATTTTGTCTCTCTGATCGGAGTCTGCTGTCTTATTTATCAGAACACAGGAACAGTATTTCAGATGATCCATGTCTGGACTGTGATATCATGTTTTGACAGCTGTTTGTTTATCTTAGTTAGAAACTGACACTTTTATAAATAAGAAGTGTTTCTATAAGTGAACTGTCATGTTTCTGCATTACATCCTGTCACTGGATCACAGCAACTGAAACAGCAGAGAGATAAACTGAAACAATATCAGAAGAAAATCACATTACAGCTGGAGAAAGAGAGACGTCTGGCCAAACAGCTCGTGAAGGATGGCAGGAAGGAGTAAGACATTTCAGATTACACCAATACAAGTACACTCATTTTGTAATGCTTACATTCATGATAGCCGTTCACCCAGAGTCAGCCATCATGCATTGCACAGTGCCTTTATTGAGCTGACGTGGTGCCATCTGCATCGTACATGGCAAAAGTGATTTGGGTTTAACAGATTCATTAACGTGTGATTCATCCATTTCACAGACGAGCTCTTCTGTTGCTCAAAAAAAAACGCTACCAAGATCAGCTGCTTGACAAAACCGACATCCAGATAGCCAACCTGGAGCGTATGGTGGGTTTAGATGATATGATTTGATTTGATTTTAAGGTATTAAATTGATACACACTATCATACATATTTTGCAATAATTAGTGTTTTTTAAAGCAGTCATTTATGCTCTTAAACTAAATTTATTTGACCAAACATACAGTAAATACAGTAATATTTTGAAATATCATTACAATTTCTATTTGAAAATATTTTAAAATGTAATTTATTCCTGTGATGTAAAGCTGAATTTTCAGCATTATTACTCCAGTATTCAGTGTCACATGATCCTTCAGAAATCACTGTAATATGCTGATTTGCTGCTCATTTCTTCTTGTTATTAAGGATTTAAAAAAAAAAGAAAAAGTTTTTGCTGCTTAATATTTTTATGGTACCCGTGATACACAACTATTCAATTATTTGAGGTAAATAATAACAATAATATTTTTATCAAGTAAGGATGCATTTATAATGTTACTAAAAATGATTTTTACTTTAAATAAATGTTGTTGTTTTCTACTTTTTATTCATCAAAAAGTCTGGAGAGAAATATATCACAATTTCCACAAAAATATTAAGCAGCAAAAACAACACTGATAATAATAAGGACCATTTTTAATAACTGAGCACCAAATCAGCATATTAGAACAATATGAAGTATCATGTGACAATGAAGAAACTGACTATTTGTTTGTTTTTAACATATTGTGGTATTACAAGAATCCTAAGCAATATAAATTATACTTTGATTATGCCTGTTTTAGGTTCAAGATATTGAATTTGCTCAGATTGAAATAAAGGTCATTGAGGGTTTAAAAGCTGGGAATGACTGTCTCAAGCAAATGCATGAGGTAAGTCTATATACCCTGAAACTAGTTCAAATCACAGATTTGCTGTATTGTAACAAGTAAATGCACCTGCAACAGCTTAGTAATCAGTTATCGGTGGTGTTAAATGCTGTTATTAGGAGCCAAGATGATTCATTGTTCTGTTTGGTGTTGTGCGGTAGGCGGTTTAGTTAGTAGCAGCATGTTTTGGGAACTGTCGGACGTTGTTGTAGGATTAAAGGCTTAAACATAAAACTCTTAGATTACAGCAGACCCGTCTTTGTCTTGTACTGAATCTCCAGAACCCCTCAAAATCCCATGCCCCTTTTCCAAGTCCCACCTTTAAAGTGCAACTAGTACCTGTTGCTGTTCATTATATCATCAGACACGCTTTTGCTGCTTTTTGAAATATATTTTCTTTGGAAGATCTGTTCATTTGATTTTCAAATATACATGAGTAAGAACACCGACATTCACAGTATCATGTGTTGTTGGAACGTTATAAACAATTCTGTTCACATTTCACAATTCCAGCTCATGTAAGAATAACATCTTTTCCATTTCCACTGCTTTGCATGAGCACATTTTACTGAAACCTGTTGACTGATTCATTTCTGTGGGATGTTCTGTAGGGCTTGTTTCAGTGAGCAACAGTAACCAAATGGGGGTGGAGGTTAGCGAAGGGTCAATAATGTTATGAATATATAAAAAGTTATTTATTGGACTGTTGTGAGTAATTTTTTTTTTGCCTCAGATTGATCCTTTTTCTTCATCAGGTCATGTCTATTGAGGAGGTGGAGAGAATAATGGAGGAGACGCAGGAAGCCATTGAGTATCAAAAGGTTATGAGAGTCAAATTCAGTCCACTTAACATTCAGAGAAATGCTAACTTAGAAATGTATAAAAGTCAATGCATTACATAACACAATGAAACAAAACCAAGTGGCATTTATATTGAAGAAAGAGCACAAGCATGTACATGTGTAACATGTCTATAGCTAATGTGATACACAAAATTTGAGGTCTTGTTTTTTGAAGAAGTAGTAGTTAATACTTTTATTCAGCAAGAATGCATTCAGTTGATCAAAAGTGACTGTTTCAACATTGATAATAATAAATGTTTCTTGAGCAGAAAATCAGCATATTAGAATGATTTCTGAAGGATCATGTGACACTGATGACTGGAATAATGATGCTGAAAATTCAGCATCAAATTACATTTAAAAATATATTCATCTCCTTAGGCTTACGATGCTTTTGGGAAACGCAGTCTTGGACTTTGGCCATATTGCTCTTTCCTGGTTTTTATTGCTTCGAGTATCTAACTGCTTCTTCAAACTTCTTCCCTTAAAGCAAATTGATGAATTGCTGGCAGGTTCATTGACAGCGGAGGATGAGGATGCTGTGTTAGCAGAGCTGGAGGCCATCACTCAGGTGTGGAGACCTTTACCTGTCATCCGTGCTGCTGTCTTTATCATCACTCGCTGGTTGTGCATAGCCTGTGTCTGATCTAACGCTGCTCTCTCCATCCTGGGCAGGGAGAAGGCATAACCCTTCCAGAATTACCCACAGATCCATTGCCAGCAGTGTCTACGGGGGAGACAGGTGTTGTTTTACTACGGTCAAACACAGCACTGCGTGAGAAAATTACATGGTTCTCTTATTTGGCTTTTGATTGCTTTCTGTCACTCGCTTTGTGCTTTGTGTCTTTGCAGAAAGAAAAGAGGCACAAATCAAGCCGGAGCGAGAGATGCTGGCAGCGTAGTGTTTGATCCTGCAACCTGGCTCATCACTTTGTTTTGAATGAAAGGAAGAGCTAGGGGAATGTAATTGGCAGAAAAGAAGGCTTTCATAGGATATTTAATAGGCACACATCAGAATCAGTGTTCCCATGGTCGTGGAAAACGTGAAAATATCAGGAAATTTTACATTTTTGATTTTTCAGACTTTAAAAAAGTCATGGAAAGCAATGAAATATCAAGAAAAAGTAATGGAAATTTCTTGTTATTCTAATTTATATATTGTAATTGGCTGTAGTGTTTTATATATATATATATATATATATATAGCAATTATATTTTTAAAAATATTTAAAATTACATTTAAAACATTTACTTTTAAAAGTAATTACGAATGACTTGTCATGAACGATAAAAGTTGGACAAACCATGTAGATAGAAATGCTGTTGTTAATGTGTTCTACTAAAATCGACTTTTGCTAGTTTGGGTAAGTTTGCTAGAAGCATATGGCAGTTCACATCAATTAATGTTTGGTTTTGTTCAAATAAATTAACAAGCTATGAACTATGAGCTTTATTATGTGGCAGTAGTAAACGTGACTCTTTTTTCTTTTAATTTTTAAATGCAAAAAGTGAACCCAATTGCTACACTTTAACCTAGTATGTTTTTCATTGCAACCTATGGCAGCTATAAATTAGCCTGTAGCACTGTTTTTTAAGCAGTGTTAGCTATTTTGTTAATTTTTGACAGACTAGCTGGATTAGTCTTGATCGGTCGATTATGAATGATTCGTTCATTTTGAATGAATCTTATTGGGTGTAACAATTACTCCCGAAAACGTTTATAGCACTTTTACAGATGTGGTTTAAACAATGTGCTTTTTAAGCCTGTTCACGTATGCCACCCCTAAAAGAGTTTGGGTTATAATCTGTGGATCTGTAGTAAAATTACGTTGTGCTCTTGCAGATGCGTGTTAGCATGTCATGACCAGCAGGCGGCTCTTAATATCACTTATTGAGAGGAAATGAATCTGTGCTGACAGATGCACAACTGCCAATCCTCTTCCGATGGCTCAGTGTGTGATTAATGTAAACATTCTGCTCATGTATTGACGCATTTATATCCATATATATGTCTGCATTTATCTTTAACACTCTATAAAGGTTTTTCCTCTGGCTCTCACAGCCATGAAAAACCTGGAAATATCATGGATTTTAAAATTGTAAATTTCACACCTGTGTGTATATATATATATATATATATATATATATATATATATATATAAAGAGAGAGAGAAAAGAAATGAATACTTTTATTCAGCCACTCTCAGAAAGTGTAAAGATATTTTGTTACAAAAAGGATCAAGTCACTGAAGACTGGAGTAATGATGCTGAAAATTCAGCTTTAACATCACAACAATAAATTACATTTTAAAATATATTCAGACAGAAAAAAAAACACGTTTTAAATTATAATAAGTGGGTGTTAGACAACTTACAACCGGGAGGAGGCGGGCGCAGGTTGAGTGTAGCCACGCCCCCAGGGCTTGAGTTAGAACAAGGGGCGGTGCTACCTTTGTAAGCCCCTCCTCCATCCCATTGCCTCCGCACTATACTCTTGAGCTGAGACCAGACTCCTGTGGATCGGAGCGCGGATCCTCAGCTGACCCTCATCACACAGACACACTGTTCGGATAACTCATCACGTTCAGAAAAACACCGTTTATGGTTTTAACTGAAGATTTCACAATGTCTCGCACCGACGAGGTCCACCGCATTACGGAAAATGTCTATAAGGTAAAGTGCACTGATCCAACTGATGGAACAATTTACTGATCACAGGTGGTGATCTAATAAGACTTGTGTAACGAAAGTGCATGCTTTAGATATGAGTTATCGTCGTTCATTGTATTGCATAAGATGATTCTCTTAAATGGTTTTACGTTTAGATTGCTCATCGTTAATGAACTTGATGGGAGATTAAGTTTGTTGTTCGTGTTGCTCATGTCATTTAAATGAAGCGCACCATGAGAACAGAAGTGATTTGCATTGTTTTTTTACTTATCTGCCACGATAAGAACATAACCCTTCCCAATCTCTCTCTCGCTCTCTCTCTCTCTCTCACACCCATCCACCCACACATATCTCTATCTATCTATCTATCTATCTATCTATCTATCTATCTATCTATCTATCTATCTATCTATCGTTATTACTGCAGAGCTGTTTTCAATTAGTTTTATTTCTACTTTTGACTAAGGAATACTAAATAATTTAACAAACTCTTTGAATTCTGAATTATTTTTGAGTATTTGCAATTATTTATTTAATTTACAATGCAATTGTTTAAGTGGTCACAAATGTATGTATCTTTGGCTGTTTGCCGGTATGTCTAGCTGAAAATATATAAGTGCACTAATTAGTTTGCACAAAACAGTGGACTACCTGTAATGCACTACTCTAAGAGATTGCCAATATTACTTTTTATGACTGATATGGTATATATATTTTGTGTTAATGTCTGATAACCGATATGTAGACCTGATTTTAATTGGTTTTAATTCTGCTTTTTGTCTAAGTAAATAAATACAGATTATATAATACATAAATATTATTTATATATAAAATGCAATTAAATATCATTACATACAATCTATGCAAAATACGTGCAACAATAAAAACATGAATATTTTAATTCATTTAAATGACTTTATTATTTAGTCATATAATTTATTTATTTAATTTATGTAATTATATTTAGGCTAAGCAAAGTTTTGTTTTGTTTGTTTTTCTTCTTTTTTTTTTTACCGCCATTCAATTTTGAGGCTTGTTTCCCATAAACCTGTATTGGTTGCCATGTTTATTGGCATGTGCTTCGTCAGGCATTCCAGCATAGGTGGTTTAGGGAGGAGGGGACATGCTGGTGTGTGTTGCAACAGGTTCAGTCAATGTGTGTCTCGTCAATATCTCAATAGATTCCCAACAGGTTCCTGCTGCAGTTTTTGGTCTGTAACTTTAAAAAAAAAAAAAGTTAATACTTACCACACCAGTAGGATTACGGCTCTCATCAGATACTTAAGCCCGTTAAATAGGCCACCTGAAGTCCAACACCTAAAACGAGGACAAAGAAACTATTCTGGTTGATCAAGGGCAAGCGGATGTCTCCCGTATCTGGGGTGTTACTCTTAAAGCAATGGAAAACTGACTACGATGACTAGCATACAGCGCAAATCGCATAACATTTTCATCGTTCTGACAGATCTAGTTTACTATGTCAGTTTGTAGATTTACATTTCATGAACCTAAAGTGGGTTAGACCTCACGGGAGGGGTTTGAATTAGTCCACTCGCTGTCTATTGGTGATCTGCCGGTCGTTTAACAGAGAATCGTTGTGTGCCAATTCTTCGAGGGCTGGATCGTTCCTCCAAATCCACCCACTATTCAGACAGCTTGTTAAATCAGCCGGCTAAAGAACATAGATTGAGTTCAAAAGGAGAGCAGTATTGATGAGTGTTCTGTATGAGAGAGAAAGAGCGGGAAAGATAAGAGGGGTAAACATCAGTGGTGGGATGTTAAACATCTGCTGAAGTGTCACAGGAAAGCCAGAACATGCTCTGTGACTCAACGCATGGGTGTAAAAGGGCGTATGTGTGCACAAGTGTGTGTGTGTGAGATCGGTTGTTACTCAACTGTGCACACAAAACACTCCCTACCTGCGAGCGATGGCTGTGATCCCGCTGGAGTTGCCATGGTTTTAAAACAAGCCTCACCTGTGAGTCACAGCTGGCTCTCAATCACTCATCCTACTGTCGTCAGACTCCCAGTCATCCAGAGCTCAGCCGGATCTCTCTAATCCCATCAGCCTCCAGGCGAGTACCGGTGGCAGGCCTGACAAGACCTTTGCCAGCTGGAGGGTGACATAACTGCTGTCCGCTCACCTGCGTGTGTGGGCGAGCTGAGGTCAAGCCATTTAGGTGCAGAGTGAGGCCAGACTCTTACTGTGTGCTAATGCACCTGCTAGTGCATTGTTAGCATGTGGTTTTGTGTGTTCTTGCATCGCTGTGGTAGTAACAAACCTCAGTGCTCAGGGATTTAGCTCAAGAGTTAGCTTTAAATATGTAGCGCAAAGTTGTGGCTTTGATTCCCAGGCAAAACATGAATTTTGCATTTAGTAAAATCTCTTAGATTAAAGTGTCTGTTGAATACAGTGTACGTGTACAAATGCTCATGTCTGTATTGGTTGCTGTGGTTGTTAGGTATTGAAGGTGCTGGAAGTGCCATTTTGCTGACTTCAACCACACGCCCTCTTTCCAAAACTCCACCCTCTAAAGACATCTGTATCTATTTATTATTCTATTATTATATTAGTCTGCCTGTATCTATCTGTCTGTCTGTCTGTCTCTCTGTCCATCTGTCTGACTATCTATCTGTCTGTCTGTCTGTCTGTCTCTCTGTCCATCTGTCTGACTATCTATCTATCTATCTATCTATCTGTCTGTCTGTCTGTCTGTCTCTCTGTCCATCTGTCTGATCTATCTATCTATCTATCTATCTATCTATCTATCTATCTATCTATCTATCTATCTATCTATCTATCTATCTATCTATCTGTCTGTCTGTTAGTCTGTCTGTCTCTCTGTCCGTCTATCTATCTATCTATCTATCTGTCTGCCTGTCTGTCCGTCCGTCTGACTGTCTCTATCTATCTATCTATCTATCTATCTGTCTGTCTGTTAGTCTGTCTGTCTCTCTGTCCATCTGTCTGACTATCTATCTATCTATCTATCTGTCTGTCTGTCTGTCTGTCTCTCTGTCCATCTGTCTGATCTATCTATCTATCTATCTATCTATCTATCTATCTATCTATCTATCTATCTATCTATCTATCTATCTATCTGTCTGTCTGTCTGTCTGTCTCTGTCTGTTAGTCTGTCTGTCTCTCTGTCCGTCTATCTATCTATCTATCTATCTGTCTGCCTGTCTGTCTGTCTGTTAGTCTCTCTATCTATCTATCTGTCTGTCTGTCCGTCCGTCTGACTGTCTCTATCTATCTATCTATCTATCTATCTATCTATCTATCTATCTATCTATCTATCTATCTATCTATCTATCTGTCTGTCTGTCTGTCTGTCTGTCTTTCTGTCTCTCTGTCTGTCTGTCACTGTAGTGCCCCTTGTGACAACATTCAGAAATTCAGCGCATACTTGCATGTAATTATAGCTATAAATTGTATGATGGAGTATTCTGGAACATAGCCACTCCTGGTGATATCGCAATTTCTTGACAAAGCATTTTGGTTCACAGGTTGGTGTAGGGTAAAGTATGAAGTGGGAGTTACTATTACTTATGCATAGTGATTGATTGGAATCTCCTCCAGTGGTGGTGATCAGGGTGCAGTGAGAGACATGTGATCCGGCAGGACATGTTTCATCTCGTCTACAAGTGAAACAATGCTGTAGGAGTGTCTGTAACACCTCTCCCAAATAGTCAACTTAGAGTGAAGTAAACATGGTTACCATGTTCACACAATCCCAGGGGAAACTTATAGGTGTGTCTGTTTTTATCCCTCCGCTACATTCCATGACTGATATTGGAGAACGGAAACAACAAGCAAAGGTTTCGGTTACAATATGCATATTACGTTCCCATAAATCTGTTTGATGAAAGCATTATCATACCCAACAGGCCTGAAATTTCCCTTGTTCAGGGACTCATTTCATCAGAGATCACCAGGAGCAAACTATAATTTCTTCTTTTTCTTTCTTTTTTTAATTTTTTTTTTTATTTCATTTCGAAGAAGCGAGAGGACATATTTTTCATGTAGAAAGTCTGGACAGGTGGTTTCTTAGCAACAACATGCTACAAAATGTTTCTGTTATGTCACTCTGTGAGATGCACAGATCGCAGATAGAAACAGACATTGAGGGCATGTATTTGGTTATATTCATCAATAACACATAGAGTTCTTGTTATGGGGCTAATAGATGAGCAATTTTAGAACAGTTTTTAAAGGGATAGTTCACCTAAAATGAAAATTCTATCATCATTTTAAACCAATTTGACATTCTTCTGTCTTCAGAACACAAAATGAGATGTTAGGCAGCATGTTCAAACTGCTTTATAGCTCAGAAAGGAAAAATGTATCATAAAAGTAATCCATATAACCTGTTAGCTATATTCCCAGTATTCTGAAGTCTTGAAAGGCTGTTTTTGAGAAACAGTACATTATTTACAATACTTTTTGACAAGAAATCATGGGTGTTATAGGTCAAAGTTTCCATAATTTTCACAATTTCTCATTATTTACCCTCAAAGCTATGCTGTTTTTTTCCTATGAAATACTTGAAATATTGAAATACAATATTGAATATGGTCGAATCATTTTGGCTATATTATGGTGCTTTTTTGGTCACTGTTGTATTGAAAAATTGAATTTTTAGGAATCTTTAAGCAGTTATTTTGTGTTCCACGGAAAAACAACAGCTTATGAGTTTGGAACATGCGGGTGAGTAAATAATAGCAAAAAATATACATTTCTTTTATTTGCATCATAACAGTACAATTCCCCTCTTTACAGTACTGTAACCAAATATAACCACCTAAGAAAGAGAGCGAGAGAGATTTTTTTTTTTTCCCTTGTAATTAAGTAAACGAGACGTACTTTTGTAGTGTAAAATATAGCAGCTGTTTACTCCCTCCGAGGCTTTTAAGGAATGCGAGTACACACTCAATTCCTATGAAATTCCCACGGCCCTTTGACACTTAAACAATCGATACGTTTGCAGTTACTTCTCTGACAAGTTAATGGATCTCTCGACCTTACAATCACTCGCGATATATTTAATAAGTGTAAAACAACTTTCACTGATCGCCTTTGTGATCTCGACAAAGATATAGCTTTTGTCGCCTTGTCAGAAGTCCCTAGGCCTCGAGAGATTGCATTTATCATAGGTTTCCCGACAGTCATTTGAAAGAAAATGGGTTTTATAAGAGATGGATTCACTCCGCACACCCACTCTCCTCTCGGTCCGGGGGTGGATGGCTCTGAGCCGTTTTCACATCTTATTGTCTGAGCTCTCTCTTCAAAGAGCTCTCTATCTCTAATACTCAGAGCTCACAAGTAATGTTGCAGAGCGATCATGAAATACGCACCTTTTTTACCATTAGCAACAACGTGCTTTGGATTTATTGCATAATGAGTCAACACATTAACCTTGATGAGGTTAGCTAAAGCAAGCGCTTCATGCATATGGAACGTGGGATAGCTTGGTTTAGCATATTCATTAATTGAGTGTTTCTGTAACTTTTGGCCCTTTGGATTTTTTGAAATTACATCATTTCCTAACTATAGTTTATTTAATTTGTCCGCTAACGGTGTCCAACAGGTTATATATCTCCAGCATAGATGAATTATGTCATTTTTCCCACCTGAACTGTCAAGAGCTAATGTCATTTCCACCAGTTCTCAAATAATAAACAGCAAAATTGTTGTATTGAAATCCAGGATCTGTACAATAAAATATGTAAATTATAAAATACACTACCATTCAAAAGTTTGAGATGGCTTTAAATGAATACTTTAAATAAAGGATGCATTAAACTCTCTCTCTCTCTCTCTCTCTTTTATATATATATATATATATATATATATATATATATATATATATATATATATATATATATATATATATATATATATATATATATAAATAAATAATATTAGATAGATAGATATATACACACACATATACATACATACGTACATGCTGTTTTTTAAGTTTTATTTCATGGTTTACACAAAAATATTAAGCAGCACAACTGATTTCTACATTGATAATGTGTAAAAAATGCTTATTGAAGGATCATGCGACACTGAAGACTGGACTAATGATGCTGAAAATTTAGCAAAACTTATCACAGGATTAAATTATTCATATTGTAAACATTTCTTTAAAATTTTAATGTATTACTGCTTTTACTGTGTTTTTTATGTTAAAAAATGCAGCCCTCGTAAGAGAATTCTTTCAAAACAAACAAATGAAAAATAGTGCTGTGCAACGATTAATCGTGATTAATTTGAAGTTTTTGTGTACATAATATATGTCTGTGTACTGTGTATATTTATTATGTATATATAAATACACAACACATGCATGTCTGTATTTAAGAAATGTTATGTTTATATATTAAATATAAATTATATGAATATAAATATATACATGTAAATTTATACTGTATGTGTTTGTGTGACCCTGGACCACAAAACCAGTCTTAAGTCGTTGGGGTATATTTGTAGCAATAGCCAAAAATACATTGTATGGGTCAAAATTATCGATTTTTCTTTTATGCCAAAAATCATTAGGATATTAAGTAAAGATCATGTTCCATGAAGATATTTTGTAAATTTTCTACCATAAATATATTAAAACTTAATTTTTTATTAGTAATATGCATTGCTAAGAACTTCATTTGGACAACTTTAAAGGTGATTTTCTCAGTATTTTTTTTTTTTTTTTTTTTTTTTTTTTTTTTTTTTTTTGCACCCTCAGATTCCAGATTTTCAAATAGTTGTATCTCGGCCAAATATTGTCCTATCCTAACAAACCATACATCACTGGAAAGCTTATTTATTCAGCTTTCAGATACTGTATAAATCTCAATTTCGGAACATTGACCCTTATGACTGGTTTTATGGTCCAGGGTAATATATATAATTTCTGACCCGACGCTTTTAAATAAAACTCTAGACATTTCAAAAGTATCAAAAATAAGTGACTGAGACATGGCAAGGTTTTAATGTGACCTTCATTTACCTTCATTTAAAAAAATAAATAAATAAAAGAAACCCCCAGGTCATAAAAGTTTCTATAGTTGAAGAAAGTCCCAAACATGTAGAAAGTTCTATAAAAGTTATTTCTGGAAAGGTCAGAATGGCTTAGTTTCTTGTAGTATCTATCAAAATTGAGAAGAGAATGAGATCTTAAGACTGGCCTTTGAAAGAACAGATGAATGTGGGAGCAAGAGTTGGGAGGAGGAGTGTGGGTGAGAGAAAGAGAGCTTCCCGATCCTTGTGGAAATGGTCTGTAATTGCTGTGTGGAGATGTGGGCCTGTAATTATTCAGGAGGAGGTGCGGGCGGCAGGTCACGGAGTCGGCCAAAAGGAGCCTCCTCTGCTTTTGATTCCAGCTCTAATTTACCAGCAGTTGGGTAGATGCACGTAGGCATACGGAATGGGATTAGCACAGAGTAATGCTACATTTATTTCTAACCTTTTTATTGCTTGACTGTAATGGAGCGAATGGCCCTCAAATGACTCTCTTCCTATAGGAACACGTTTTCATTATGTCTGGGTCACAGGGGTCAGTCCTGCTGTGACAAATGGGGCAAACTGTATTAGATCTCTCTGAAGAGGTCAACTTTAACCTCAGGAACTCAAGGAGTACTCTCTTGTGAACAATCTGCTCTTGTTTTGTGCAGATGAAAGTGAAGGTTATCTTCCTTCCTTTCTGAAGGTTGAGGGGGAAGAAGCTACTGTTAGTCACTTATAGTGTCAAATGTGTAAACCCAATTATACCTCCATGTTCACCTTTTGGATATATATATAATATTATTATTTATATATCTCGATGTGCATTGCCATTCAAATGTTTAGGGTCTGTTAGATCGTTTTACATTTATTATGTTTACCAAGGCTGCATTTATTTAATACAGTAAAAACAGTAATATTGTGAAATGTTTTTGCAATTTTAAAGAACTGTTTTCTATTTGAATATATTTTACAATGGTTTTTATTCCTGTGATACAAAGCTGAATTTTCAGCATCATTACTCCAGTCTTCAGTGTCACATGGTCCTTCAGAAATCATTCTAATATGCTGATTTGCTGCTCAAGAAACATTTCTTATTATTATCAATGTTGAAAACAGATGTGCTGCTTAATATTTTTGTGAAAACAGTTTTCTTTTTTTTTTCTAGGATTCTCAGATGAATAAATGAATGTCCAAAAGAACAGCATTTATTTGAAATAGAAATTATTTATAAAATCAGGAATGTTTTTGTAACTTTTGATCAATCTAATGTGTCCTTACTGAAGAACAGTATTTTTTTTTTTTTTAAATGCTAATAATAATTTTTACTCTCCACAAAAAATCTTAATCCCAAACTTGTACTTGCTTTGAAATTTCCTAATCAGAAGAATTAGGATTCATTATGTTTAAAGCAGGAGCAAATACAGTAAAAATCTTAATTTGTAACAGTCAAGGCATGTTTGATGTTTTCCCTTGAATTAACACAAAAAGACAGCAATTCATATTTGTAAACAGCAATTTACATCTATATACTTCTACCAAGGTGATTTGCCTGCATTCTGAACATAGCCAAAGTCATTTTTATACATAAAAAGCCACAAAGGGGCTTCTGTCATCTTTTTTTAATGAATAATTGAAGTAGAGTTTTTACTGATTCATTACAACAGACAGTTTGAACTGTATCACATGAATGAATCAAATTTCACGAAAAAATCTTTGCTATAGACTTTAAAAGAAGCTGAAAGAATCACAATATTGCTTAAATTTACTGTGTATTGCAAGAAATGTTGTAAAAACGTGTGAATATACCATACATTTGTCACCCAGCACTAAAAAATCTCATGCGTCATTGTGGTATATACTCTGTAAAAAAAAAAATAAAAAATAATAATAATAATAATAAAATAATCATCAAAATTACTATAACCCCTTGTTTTTCAATCCAATGATGTTTAAAGGGTTTCTTTTTCCTATAGAGCATAAAAGGAGTTTATGTGGTAGAACCTCCAGACTGTTTTGCTGAAGGTATGCGGCTTATTGAATGGAGTAGTTTAATGATCAGGGGACACCGAGTCCGCTCCTAATTAAGTTCTCAAAAATAAATCAATCAGCGTGTAACCTGCAGAGGAAGACACACTCACAGATGTTTCCATGGAAACCGTCAGTGAGCTGCAGGAATATGAAGTGTTGTCACAGGGTCAGGAGGTTATGTGTTGAAAGCGCTGTCTAACAGCATCACCTACGTTCTGAAGCAAAGACTCATCTGTCCAGCTCAGATGCCTCTGCCTCTCTCAGACCTGCTTCATTTAATTGGGCTAATTGAATCTAGATACACGGTTATCTCAGCCAATGGCACAGTATCGATCGCCCAAGCTGTTTGTTATAGTCTGCTATAACAGGCTTTCTTTCTCTCTTGTTACATAATGTTACATTCACTGTATTAGTCATACAGGATTTGTTCTTTGTCTTGTTCCAACTCTAAATTATGATTTGATGAGCCTGTTTAAAGGGCTTATAATTTAGCACAGATACACAAGCAATAGTGCTGTGACCATGGAGCAAGAGAAAACATGACACTTTGATCTAAACTCAGAACCACTCACATACTCCAGTCTGAAATGCCACCAACAAACAGTGAAAAGTCTCAGTGGGCTAAGTGTAAATCAGTATTGGGCTAAATGTCATTGCTATTGAAGCACTGCTGGACCAGTCAAATTAGAGGACAGGAACTAATCATTCAGTGTTAATGGTGATAACCACACATTCAGTATTAGCCAAGCTTATGTGTGCTTTATATCCATTCAATTTTGAATTTTTCTTATTAAGAGTTGGTGGTTTCTTCAATTATTCAATTATTCTTCAGAAAAGCCAACTCTTTTATTTATCTATTATTTAAATTTTCGAAATAAAGTATAAATATAAAAAACTTAAACTTCAAATCTTAAATGAAAATTAGAAATGTTACTTCAGCAACTAACTGATATTTGTTGAAGTACAAAATAACTTCAACTAAAACTGAAATACAAATAAATTAAAAATAAATAGATTAAATAGATAAGCACTAAAATGTGAAAGAAAGCTGAAAATATAAAAATAAAAGTTAATTCAAAGCATTAAAAAATGTCATATGGCTACATATAGTATATAATAATATGTAATATAATTATGTAGTATAATATAATATATAGTATAGTATAGTATAATATTGTTTATAAATAATACTGAAATAACACAAAATTAGCTCAAACAAAAATACATAACTAGAGATGTGGTAGTATATGAAGTTTTAATGTACAATCACTCCCATATAGCCAAAAAAAATAAATAAATAATAAAAATCAACCCTGGGACATAAAATCCCATGTTTAAATCGTGAAACCACTCAAGGTCGTCTTTTATAGTGATTTTATCACATGCTTTGCATCGTGCCTAACAGCTCTTATCCATGGTTAAAGGAAGGCCACTGTGGTTTGATACAGTCAGACTTTTAATCTGTGGTGAAAAATCTTGTTTTTATTTCCATTCCAATAGTTCAGATAGTCAGATGTTTGTTATCCATTGAATATAATTCAAAATTAAAGTTTCTTGTCATCTCGTGTGTCTGAACACTGGCCTTAGCTTGACTCCAGCAGCTCTGTAGTGTGGTCAGACCAGTGGTGCTTCTGATGAAGTGCATTCTGGGAATTCCTAAACATAATCAGAGGATCTTTAAGGATCCTTCAGCCACTCAATGATTTAGCATGATAGTGTGTTTCATAAGAAAGTTCAAGCCTAGTTTGAGGACAAGACAGCTAGAGAAGCTTGCATGGATTTTCTGTGGTTGTTCTTTAACCAGTGTTGAGTGATTAGTTATTTTCATGCACTCTCATTTGGTGTCTTCTTCACTCATTAAATAGGCTGATGTACATTTTTTAACTCTGTCAAATGGATATCCATTGAGTCTTTTTAAAGGATAACTTGCAGATAAATGTGCTTGTATTATCACAGTTATCTCAACTGGTGGGTCATGACCCAAAAATGGGTCACAGGTCTGTTCTAATGCAGCATTTTGTCACAAATTAATTTCACTTAGCTAATCAGTATCTGGCCCAGTGTTTGTTCCATGTGTTACACCCGTAAATAACACTTCTGCTGTTGTTTATGCATTTACAAAATTATCATTTTTTTGTGTTTTGTAACTTAACTTTGAGGCTATCTGTATGTTAGTGTCCAATAAGAAAACTTTTAGGGCTCATTTTGCGCACATTTTAGTCAATGAAGTGCTCTTTAGCATGCATCCTTCTCCTCATCACCACCTACAAATGGCTAGCAAGCTAGTGTGGTATCAATGCTGTGTCCCTTTTAAGTTGTGGCCCTTCAGAATGCCCCTCCCAACCTACCTGTATCAGTTGGACAACATAGGTCCCATATATATGACTTTTCTAATGCAGTAAACTTGCTCTGTAGCCCACCTGGTACAGCATTGCACTTGCAGTGTGGAGCACTCAGGTTTGATAAAAGAGCTCAAAATCTTGTAGAAGCAAGGTTGGCATGGTTGTTTGTCAGCAAATGCATTTTTATCTCATTTTTTTATTTATTTTGTTAGCACAATCAGTTAAGTATAGTGTAGGTATTATTTTCACTTAACTTAATAGAGCATTAACCTTTTAGCGCGTCTCACCAGACGTTTCATCTCCAAGCCATGCTACATACAACAACCAATGTAAGAAAACATTGCCAGATTCACTTTCATCTGTTTTACATAAAACTAAATGCACTTTTAATGCAACTCACTGGACATTTCACTTTGAAAGTATCACAAAACACACAAGAAGCGGTGTAATATCATTTTGCAGAGATATTCAGTGAGTGTAGTTTGTGATTGAAAATGTCAACCAAAGAAAGAAAACTGCATTTAAATGATTTTTGTTGCCTGTGCAGTTCATTGTAATATTAATTTCGTTTTTTAGAATGTTTTTTTTAGAATGTTGGCTTGGCGTCTTGATTTCCGATATACAAACTTGGTTGTAAAGTAAATCCAGTTGGGAACCACATTGGCAGGCTTGTATTTAGGAGGATTTGTCATTGTTAAGCCTGAATTAGGGATCAAAACTGAGATGAGATTTGTATTGCATATTGAAAATAAGCCTGCATGCAGCCTGCCCAGAGACACAGAGGGAGAGGGAAAGAGATGATCCTGCTCTTTTTGGCCCCTTGATGTGATTAAGACAGGGGTCTGATGGAGGGGGGAAGGAAGAGTACGCTAGTCATTAGACTGATACAGTCACTGTTCTCCACACATTCCTCTCTGATTGCACACAACATGTGCCCCGTCTGCCGAGGGCCCATGCACAGACCTCTGCCGCGTTAGATTAGCACTGCCAGCATGTTGTCAAGCGTAAGGCCAGCTGTTGTTGGGTTCTGAACATTTGTAGTGTCAATCATTTATTAAGCCTCAAAAAAACAGAAGCCCATTGCTTGTTTAAAGAGTTGCATACCAATTATTTTTGATGTTAGAAGAAAAATAATAATCATTTTATTAAGTTTACAATTGTAAATTGCACAGATGGAAGGCAGGAACATTTCCTGTGTGATCAGCCCCTTAGTGAACCCAAACTCATCTTCAATCTGTTTTCAATAACTTTTTGATACCAAAACTGGTTTTGCTTCAAACTAATTAGATTTATGTATGGGATAATGTATGATCAGTTGGTCATAACCATAAAATCCACCTAGACCGCGTGATCTAGGCCCCAAGAAGAAAATAATTGGCATCTGCAATAATGTCTTGTCACTCTTCCTGGCCCTGTTTCCTCTTAAACGCTTCTCGGAGTGTGTTTAGGTAACATTTTCCCTTAGCCTTTTATTGCTAACACTTTATTTCTTTTATTTCTGGCCTGTCAGTGCTAATGTCAGGTATTAAAGTCAACATTGGGTTCCCCACAGCACCATAAATGCTGGGTGGCATGAATGATACTTGCCTTGGTCGGTAATCAAAAGGTTGTAGGTTTGAATCTGGAAGTAGTGTATGATGTGGTTTTGTTTGGAAATGAATGGACACATTGGGTTCAGCATCATATTTCTATCTTTTTTCCACTTGATGATGACAGGAAGGTTCTTTGGGAATGTTGCAACGAAATAATGGGCCAAGGAATCACAGTAATTTTGATACACATTTTGCAAAATACACCACAAGATACAAGATACACCAATTAAAATGTAATTGCCAAAAATGCAGTGCCAATTTTCTTATGGCTTCTTTAATCCCCTCAGAAATATAAGGTTCAAAGACAGCTCATATTTTGACTAAACCTAAATTGAACAACCTAGGCTCACTGGAATAACGTGACGATAGCAAAGATGAAAGTAATGTGGCAATATTTTATTATGATTCTTGTGGTATGTATCGGGCAATTTGGACATGAAATGCCTGATGAGTTGTGCTAAAATCGCATTTCAAACTAACATGCAAATAAACCCTACTCTAAACCTAACCGATAGTTAACAAAAGAGATAAACATGAGATAAAATGCTTTTGTTGAAGTAACCATGCCATTTGTTTCTACAAGTTTTTGATCTCTTTAATCAAGTGCCGTGAAGAACGCTCCACATAGCAAGTGCAAAGCTGTACCAGGTGAGCTACTGAGCAAGTTTACTAAGAAAGAAATAGAGCTGGTTATGTGATGCAAATTCGTCTATAAATCATGCACTGTGGAAAAAGTGTTTTGAGGTCATAACATAGTATTGTGTAATGAACTGCACAAAATAATTTGTGTGAAAAGGAATACAATTTTTCTGTGCTTTACTGCCAATATAGTGTTCATTTCAGCTGGAAACTGCAGTAAATTGTATCAATAGGGACATTTTCATAGGTTAACAAAAATGTAGGTAGAAGCACTTTTTCAACGAGCCTGTGTTACAACTAAATACTGTAATCATGGTCTCTTAATTATTTATTAAATGTGCAGGCTTCTTTTTTCAAAGAAGTGGTTGAACTGCTAGATTTGTGGGTAAATTAAATATCTGCATGTTTACTTGCTTGGTTGAACTTGTTAACACCTCATACACAATATAAAGCTTAATATCAAATTTAATTGTCTACATTTGCAGTATTAACCATATTTATCCAGTATTCACTCACTGTTTTTACTGTCGCTTTCTTGCCTTGTCACTGAAGTGAAGGTGTTGCACACGTCCCCTTTACAGAGAGTCAGGAATAACCAAGCTCTCAGACAAAGTGTATGCTGGCCTCATATTCCAATTAGCTCTTGCAATTAGGCTGGCAGATGTAGCACACGAGGACTGGGATGATAAAATTAGCAACACTGACAGAATTTAGAAAAGAAACCACCTAAGCCCCGCCCACTCTCTCTGACCTCACTTGTGATTCACGAGTTCAAGGTGCTAGCATTACACCAAGCTAATTACACCTAGCTTACTTGACACTAACATTAGCAGAAAATTGCATATTTTCTCAGTGCTGAATGATGTTTGTGCGAGTTACACTGTCTAATTTTTGTAGGCACTGGAGTGCTGACTACAGTTCTGCTCCTGTGAGCTGTCTTGCCGTCTGCTGCTTACATAGACAGATGTCTTCATAGGCAGCATTTTGCCTGAAATGGCACTTTATAAGTGGCTGAAGAGGAATGTGGTACATACAAAGCAGACGAGAAGAACACTATTGATTTGAATAGTATTTGAAAGTAACGTTGCTAAGCTAAATGTAATGTATTTTTCGCTAAACTTAAACCAATACATGCCTTAATTTTCATCAATCCGAATATATCCAGTCGGATTTTAGGTTCTTAAAGTTCAGTTTATATGAACCCTAAATTTTGCAATCTGATTTACATATGCGTTTACATGTGTAGTACATGTATTTTGAACAAAACTTCAGTGCGTGTGCAAGTTCAGGTGTTTACATGAAGGCTTTTCAGTCCAGTTGAGCATAAAAGCAATTGTTTGGGTGCATGTTAACGTAGGCATAGTGCATTCTGGGATTGCCTTCTCTGCGAAAGGTGCATGCGATGCTTCCAATTTTGGCCAAAACAAGGTATCTTTGAAGCCAATAGAAGATTTTTTCCTATGTTTTGGGTCAGCTTTCGCATTGGGAATGCATACGTGACGCCTTAAAATGCCACCTAGTTAGGCAGCTCGCTAGGTTTTGGAACAGAGCCCACTTCATTACTGTTCTATCATTCCCACGTCAGCGTCACCCAGTTTTGCTCTTGATTGCAGGAGTGCCATATAAGTCCAGACCTGGTCTCGCCTAACCGTTATGTAAACCACCCACATGTAGCACCAAGCTCTTCACATCTCTACCTCTTTTCATTGTACCTTATCTCTCTTTTCCTCTCTTTCTTGCCCTCACATGTTATGAGGATGTTGTTGACGGGGTCTTTTTAATGAGGTATGCTGACAGGGCATTATAAAGGTGTTGCCAGGGGAATAGGGAAGGAGAGGGAAAGAGTCAGAGGGTAGGTAAAGAAAGATTTTCTGAGAAATCCCTTGAAATGGAGAGAGGTCTTTCATCCTTCAGAGAAGACAGCTGTACTCCTCAGTGTCAGTGTGTGCTTTCCACATATCATCTCCTTCCAGAACATTTCATACCTTGTCTTGCTGTTGTGCCAAAGCCTGCAAACTGGCATTAAGACACATGAAGCCCAAACAAAAAACCCTTGCTAATATATTTTGATTAATGAATATGTATTTTTTCCTTCACTTGCTGTGCGTCTTTCCATCTAATGGAGCTCCTGGGGTGACTGATTTTGCTGAGGCACTGCCTCTCCATCAGGTGCAGACCCACTTTTAGAGCTGCCCAGAGAGTGTGGCAGGAGCGGGAAGGTGACCTGTGATGTCAAGCCAATGAAGCCTGGGGAACGAGTCTTCTTTTCGCTCTACCAGAGATTCCCTAACTAACAGCACTTGTTCTGCTCTCAGACTTAATTTATTGTGGAAAACGTTGATGTTTTTGAAGCATTGATGAAATATTGAGTGAAACATTTGTCAGACTAGTCCTTAAGTAGTTTGATGGCAATTAATACCTGACCCAAATCTGCTAGATAAAGTCTGCCCAAATATGCCTTCCAGTCCAGGCAACTGAGAGAATTTTGACCTGGTATTTCTCCGTCTGTTGACATGTTCCAGCCTGTATTTGGCTCCTCTATGTATCTTGACTGATTGAACAGCATCTACCCTGCCTAAAACTCTCAAAAATGCTCGATCGTGGGCTGCACCAGCTGTTCTGGAGGTCTTTTTTAAATTAGGACACAGTTAGCTACTGCTTATTTTGTAACTGCTCGGTTGGGTGCCGCTTGGTTAAATCACCTAATGCTTAGCCACTTAATACGTCATCTACCTTTATAGATCTATTATGTTGCAAATTTGTAAACTTGAAGTAGAATTTAAAAATTTGTTGTTGCATTTATTTACATTGGAAAGTTGTTCGATTGGACCGGCAGTGAAATGGGAGTGAGAGAGGACAGGATTGGAAAGGACCACAAGCCGAGAATTAAACTTGGTCGTTCAGGGTGCAGCCTGTTTTGGAATTGGTAGTACACACTGAATAAAAGTATCTTCTGAATAAAAGAGCCATTTGGCAGTTAGTGAAGTCATTGCATCACTGCAGCTACTGTTAGATGCTTCAGTTTTCCAGTTATAAGTCTTTTGATTAGTACTGCACACCATTTTGGCTGGACCAACTCAAAATATAAATTGTTTTAATGCTATTTGAGTATGAGAAAACACATTATTGAGACATAAATTTGTTTCTGACATGAAATATGTTTTTAAATGAGTTTGGCAAGTAGTTTTTGAGATTTTGGTATTTTCCCATTCAAACAGATAGGAGTCTTGCATGCCCAAAATAGCTGCCTAGAGGCATTGCAAATAATAGATTGACTATCCTTGAAGGGGACTTTGGTTGCATCCGAAATCACATACTTCCCTACTATATATTGTAGGAGGAAAAACAGTACAAATACAGTACATTTACAGTGGACATACGATAAACGCTTTAAAACAATGCAACTGACATCACATGACAATGACAACCCTGCTGAAAAAAAAAAAACAAAACAATAGACACCATCACAGATGGTGTAATTGTTTTACTGGTTATAATGGGACTTGTATTGGTTTTAATGGTAACTGTGGGTCTCTACTGGTAATTAGTTGCCTTTTATTGGTGGCTTGTTAAAACCACTAAATCCTAATGGAATATGTCCCAAAACACACTACAGAAAACCAATTTTTAATGGTTAAAAGTTGATGGTTTGTAATGTTTGTAAAGGTATTTTATAGTGGAAACCATTAGAATTTCTGTGGTGGTTTCTATTGTTTTTTTCAGCAGGGAAGACAAATGTAGTAGCCTACATCTGGATTACATTCATACTACACACATTCATACTACACTGCCCTCCAAAAGTTTGGAAACACCCCTGGCAAAGTATGGTTTTGGATGATATCAGCATAAATCCTTAGCATTTTTTGGTGCAAATACTGTACATTAAAGTAACTTGACATTATCATTGAAGACTAGCAATAATAATTTTCATTTTGATTACATGATAATGGCAATATATACATGTCAAAGTCAAACATGCCCCTTTGCCAGCTGCGATGCCTGGTTACTGGTTTAAACTTGGCCCAGGTTTTTAAAAGATTTTTGGGTCAGCATACCTTAATAGCTTCAACAATTGATTACCAATTAAGTTTAGAATACAATGAACCTGTTTTATGAATGAGCTGTAATAGCTGCTAAATGGTGGATATTTTGATGAATCGAAAATTTAAGTATTTTCTATGTATAAACTGTTTATGTAATAATGTTTTCGTAGTTTGTGTTGTCCCTTATCAGTGCAAAATTATCACAAAGTAAAAAGGATTCATGCCAATATTGTCCAAAATCCCACTTTTCGAGGGCGTTTCCAAACTTTTGGAGGTCAGTGTATATAGAATGTAATTTTTAACTGTCGTAAAGTGAGTAGAAAAGAAAAGAAATGCCTACTCAGAGAATATGCATTTTTTTTAAACACAACTGGACTCATATTACCCATAAGCCTTTGCAAGGTGGAGATGTATGTTGACTTGTTTTGGTTTAAGAAAAATGGCGAGGAATGCACAGGCAAAGCCATTTTTAAATGTCATGGATTTAGCTAGATGCTAAAGCTACAAGCAAACTGACACTACACAAGAGGGTCTATTGTATCTAGTAATGCTATCACATGGTAATTTGTGCCAGTAAAGGGATTGAGATTGAGGGTTTCGAGAGTGGCCAGTAGTGATGTTTACTGTGAAAAACTGGCTCAGTTTGGACTGTTTTTGAGTTGTTTATGGAGGGATGGTCACAAGGTTCCTGTGAGGTGTTAAAGGCTGCTGTATGGGGTGTAGTTATTCATGGTGATTTTGGAGGAAGAAAGCAGGGTTCGGTGGTGTTGTGCTGTCAGCTTCAGGCCTTTGTTAACCCTAAGGCCCTGGCAGACTGTGGCTGCTCTAATTGGAGGAAGCCCTGAAGGGGAAGTGGATGGTGCTCAGGGTGCTATGACAGATGCCCGCTCGAGTGAGCATCACCGAAGGATTACAGCATGGCGAGGCGGTAAAGTGTTTATTTTGGTTGCACTAGGAACGGAGTTTCGAGACAATTTGCCCTCCCTGCATATGTGCCCTCTCAGAAACACCAGAAATCCCAGCCCTTCCTTAAAACGCACGGTATACACATCCTGGCAGTTTAACAAGCCCACAAACTAGCACTTCAGAGCAAAATATGTTCATTAACTCCTAACGTATGCTCACTTTCTGTCTCTTTTACTTCCTCGTATCCTTTTAAACAGCCTCAAAGCCCTGAACAAAATGTCAAAGCTCTTTGCTCACCCCCAGAATGAGTGTCTGCTTCCCTCCCACAAGAATAATCACACTCTGTTTAACACAACATGGAATGATGGGTGGTGTGAATGAGGGATGATGCTGTGGACAGTTTTTGCATAAGGGAAAATGGAAGCGTCTTTGGTATGTTTAGGTGTACAGATGCACAGTCCCTGCTGCCTCATGTTATGTTTTAGATGTTTTGTGCTGGAGGTACTTGGTCAACTAGCTTAACTAAGGCACTAACCAGGCTAAACCTTCATGGAAATTCATGCATAATCTAGTTGTTTTAGCTGTCTGTAAATGTTGTCAGTTGCCTTTAACCAGCCCCAGGTGGTATCTGCTATTTTTATTTATTTATATTTATTTTTTTATTTAATTAAATTAATTTTTTGGTAAACAAGTCTAGATAATACTATGATCTAATTTGTTTTTAGCAAAAAAAAAAATAGCTGACAGCATTATTAATTTAGCCAAGTATTTAGGAAACAAGCTATGGATGGGACAGGCTGATTAGTGAATTTACTTTATGTATTTGTGTATACATATTTCTTTTAGCTTTAATGAGGGTTTATTCTGTCAGTATATAATATAATATAATATAATATAATATAATCAGTATAGATGGCAGACTGTTTTTGAATATCTGTCCCCGTTTCATTTCAGCATTTTCTTGGTTTCACTCTGTGCTGTTTTTGAAATTGTTGGTTTGTTTACAGTGACACTTTTATAATTATATGATATTTATTGTATTTATTATTATATATTATATTAATTAATTAATTAATTTATACATTTATTTATTAAATCAGCATATTAGAATGATTTCTGAAAGATCATGTGACACTGAAGACCAGAAAAAATGGCTGCTGAAAATTCAGCTTTGCATCACAGGAATAAATTACATTTTAAAATATATCACAATAGAAAACAGTTATTTTAAGTTGTGATAATGTTTTACAATATTACTGTTTTTACTGTATTTTTGAGCACATCAATGCAGCCTTGGTGAGCATATAAAGACATTTAAAAAGTGTAATATTTCCAAACTTTTGACAACAACTGTATACACGCATCACAACATTACTGAGAAATTCAATTTTCCTTGATCTTTTGACATACTAAATCAACTTGTAACATTTTAAAAATTGGTTTTTATTTTTGTATTTTACTTTTATTTAGACAAAGTATGGGATTTTAATATTAGCTTATTGGCCATAGGTGACAATTATCGGTTTATCGGTATTGGTTAGTATTTTAAAGTTTGAGGATTTTAAATGGGCCTGCTGATAATCCATACACACTTAACATGTTGCAATTCTGCCTTATAAACAAAACTTTCCCTCTCTTGCAGACCATCATGGAACAGTTCAATCCCTGTTTGCGGAATTTCATCGCCATGGGAAAGAACTACGAGAAGGCTCTCTCCAGTAAGTACTCTCACATCACATCTCCAGACATCCCACGTTTCATCCGCGCTCAGGCAGCTGTCCAAACCCGCCACGCCTTCCCATCCGCCTTTAATGCCACTTCATTTGAAGATGATGACAATATTTGTCATCCTGTCATTCAGATGGCCACACAGCCTTATCAGCTCTCACACAGCCCGAGACACCTCCTGAGCTCAGATGGGCCAAACACAAGTGCTCCGCTGATGAGGGCATTCACAGAGGAGATAATGTGCAGAGCCTCACTGATGATTTGATATTTAGCCATTAGACAGAGGAACAATCAGACGACTTTGAAGGCTTTGTGCGGTAGGTGACTGATGAAAGCCAGACAATTGCCCATTGATGTCTGCGTTGGCAAATGTAATCTTGGTCCAGCAGCCTCGGGCCGACAGTGGCCGTAAAACCTTTAGGGTGATGTGCAGGAATACATCTTAAAGGAATATCCCAGGTTTGGTCCTAGCTCAATTTTGAACAGCATCGATTTTGAAAAAAATGATTTTTTCTTTAAAAAGGTGGAAATCTGGGTTAGAGTGAGGTGCTTATAGTGGCAGTAAATGGGGACAATCTATAAACATTAAAATCAGTGCTATTTTAGTATCACTGAGATACTGTTATAGTTTATTAATCCTGATATATCAGTTTTAATTTTATACTTTTATTTTTTATTTTAGTTTAGTAATTGTGTATTTGTCTTTTTTTTTCTTTTTTTTTTCTTTTTTTTAGTATTTTGAATTTATTTTTATTTTATTTTTTTTAGTTAACTATAATAACCCTTGTTGAAATACTCACTGTTTCAATAGTATAGCCAGACGTTAATAATATGTGTGTTAGTTTTAATTTTAATTTTACAACATTTTACAACATTGTTGCCATAGAACTGCAATACTGTGATTATTTTAAGTTTTACAGCTCACATAATGCACACATTTATTTATTTTTAACCTAATTAATGTAAATGATTATTTAAAATTATCAGCTTTACATTTCTTTTTAAATCCTCCAAAAATGACTTCACTTCCATTGTAAGTACCTCACTGCAACCTCAATATTTGCTTTTTTTTTAATAAAAACAAGGGACAAGTTTTTTTTGTGATAATCAACATTATACTATACACTGTTAAAATTTATAAAACTTAAATGTAACAACCTATTTTCTCACCATCTTTTATTGTTGTTATAAAATATACCTGAAACTGTCACAGTACATTTTTACAGCAAATTTCATCATAAAAATACTGTGACAATGTTTCCAGTATTACTTTATTCCTGCATATTTTACAACATATAACAATAATGTTAATATACTGTTAATGTTGATATATCTACTTGAACCACAACTTAACTAAATAATATAAAATGTGACAAAAAAAAAATACTATAATGTTGACAAAAGTCCGAAGAAAAAATATTTGTATGACATATAATCATATATGATGTGTCACACAGAACTTCTGGGAATGTCTTTTTACTTCACTGTAAATTATGTGGTAAGTTATAGTGTGTTTATTTCCAAAAACCATAAATTTGGCAGTCTCTTACTGAAAAATACATATAATGGGACCATTTAATATGTTTTTTACTGTACTGTATATGGTAAGATAACTTAGTTGACCAATTAACAGGTTTTTATTGTAGCAGTCTTTCCTGTTAAACATTCCAGACATTTTTACAATGTACAAATGCCTTCAACTGAGCTTCCCCTTATTGAATCCACAATATTCCTTTAGAGAGTCACAAAGGAAACAGGGGCTACCCATAAATCCCAGCACCCAACCTATTTGGGGATTTATGTCAAATCTGTGCGACAGCCAGATTGGCTGAGGTGGTTGAAAGACTCTTATCCTCAGAAAGGGGCTGACTGCACACAGGGGTCCATATGCTGCCAGACTGCTGTCCACAGGTAGCCAGTTGGGTAGAGTAGTTCAAATTACACAACAGTGGAGTAGAGAAGAGCATGGGTTTTTACCATAGAAACACGGCTGAAAGATCATAAAGGGAAGACACAGACATTTATTCTAGAATTGACTACCCCGTACTGAGGGAAACTGGGGTCTGGTGGGAGGTCCTAGGCCACTAAGCCCACCAGAATAAATTGTAATCCTCTTTTGCTCTCAGACCATGTCTTTACCACCCTACCCCGTGTTTTAGGAAATTAAATCACTCAGACACAAAGTCAGCAAAGCTTTCTACCCCCATTTATTATTTCTGACTGGTATTGTTCTTGCTGATTTGTTTTAGAGCCTCAGGCACAGAAAGATGAATGAGTGCGGTAGGAGGAGTGTGTTATGACATGGTTCTTTCTCAGTAAAAGAGAGAATTTCAAAGCGGGAGACCTACATATATGGATGAGAATCGTGGAGATTCCAGTTTCACTTAACAATCCATTAACAAGTTTTGAGGAAAGATATGCAAACGATCTATACATCCATCCTGCTCCAAACTGCTGTCAGAAGGATACTGGAGCCTGTCTCAGGTATTGGGAAACACGGTGCTACCCACTGGGTTGCCAGCAAGTGCAAAAAAACAAAAAAAAAAAAAAAAAAAATATTTCAGACACATGTGAGAGAGAGTATTGAGAGTAGACGGAGAAATTGGATAACCATCAGCTATTTCCCATCAACTTAATGGAATTTTTTCAGAAATTATTCGTTTGACTAACTACTGAGGACAACAAAATAATTGGATTGTGCAAGTTGTCTATTTGTTGTCTTTGTATTTTTTTGTGACTTTCACTATTTCTCTCAACACATTCAGTTTGGTCTGCAAACAACCTTAAACAATTTGCTGTAGCTCTGTTAATTCAATATTTTAATAAACACTGTTCCACATTGACAGATGAATGGAGACGGAGCTAAACTTCATAAATCATACAGTCATGGTATTTATTTATTATTATTTTTAATAATGCATTAGGTTCTGAATAAGAACCCGTTTTCAATCACCAAAGTAATTTCACTTAAAAAAATAACTTGAGGCAACCATCTTCAGGGCTTTTTACAGTTATTGAGCTTATGGAAATAAATGTTGAATCAAATTCACAATTAAAGTTGGTCTGTACTTTGATTAAACTTAAGTTCTACAAACTCAAAAATAGTTTGTAGTTCACCCAAAAATGAAAATTCTGTCATTAATTATTCACCCTCATTACCACCCAAATTACGGTTGAACCACTGATGTCACAGACTATTTTAACGATGTCTATACTATGATTCTGGGCCTTCAACGTGTCAGTTGCGTTGCTGTCTAAGCAGGGTCAGAAAGCTCTCGGATTTCATCAAAAATACCTTAATTTGTGTTCTGAAGATGAACAAAGGTTTTATGGGTTTGGAACAATATGAGGGTGAGTAATTAGTGACAGTTTTCATTTTGAATGAACTATCCCTTAAGCTTCCATTTTAAGTGAAGCTGAGCATTAAGATGAAATAATAGTGATGTAGTGAACTTCCTTAGTCTAACTTGTTTATCAGTTTGCTCAGTAAACTGAAAGTTTTATAACCTTATAAACTTTTACAACAAACACTGAATATAGCTGAAACATCTATTACTTCTCAGTAACAATTAATTTGTAAGTTGTAAGTTCATTTATTTTTTTTATTTCAATTTTTAGTATTTTAATTTAAATACTAAATTATATAAAGTTGACTTTTGTGTCACGTTAACCTTTTCTACATTTTATAGTTCAGTCAACCTTTAAAATTGTCTGACAAAATAAAAGTTGGATTTTTTTTTTTTTTTTAACAGCGTTGGCCTCTTCTTGATTCCTGTCAAATCAGTATATAAGCAAAAATATGACTTCCTGTGCTGGTCTATCCAACCTAGAAGAATATAAGAAAGAAGCAAAGAAACTAAAACTATTAAGAAATTTAAAAATAAATAAAATACAGTGGGCTTTCTCTCTCTGTTTTCTCTCTGTCTGTGTGACTTCCCAGAGTTGATGGTCGCATCTGTCAGGCACATTTTTGCATAATTTCCTTGTAAATAAGCCCTGAACACTATCCACATAGTGGCTCACCTAGTGCAACAGTCTGCTTTGGCTTACTTAATCAGAGCCACAGCTGGTCAGCCTGATGAATTGTTTGCTCAACCGATTTTTTTGTGGCCTTTCTGCCCATGCCAGAAGCACAGGGTGGTTTTCCACAGGCTCTCAGTAAATTCAGATGAAGGTCCCAATTGATTTCTGAATGAGTTCCATAAAGAATAGCTGACTGGTATCCGTTTTCTCTATGCCAGTTTTCTACGCTCTCGCTCTGAGGGAGGTGAAGAGGCATTATTTCAGCCATGGTGCAGTGTGGGACACGCTTAGAGGAAGCATTGTTGCATAACAGTACCTGAGCTTCTCTTGGAAGTTTTTGGGGAAGACCAGCGTCTTGGCTGCCAGATCTTGCTCTGCAGTTCTAGTGTGGCAGTGGCTTTGTAACTCCTTAGTACTGTGTTCACAGGCCAAAAGTGACAGTCATGAAGCGAGTCTAAACAGCTGATTTCAGTAAACATCTGTGAGGCAGGAGATAAAGGTGAACCCTGTTTGAGTGGGCCACCTTTACCTCTTTACTGCTTTAGTTAATAATGAGTGCCGCCAGTCCTATGGAAATCACCAGAATATGCTGTTTGGCTCTTCCAGATCTCTCACACTTTCACTGAGTTGCAAATCCGATTGCCTGGGATGCACTATATACAGAATAGGGAGCAATTTTGACACACTTTCTATAATGGACACATGGCTACAACTGAATTGCTTCTTTATGATTAACTTGGCTGTCTACATTGCGAGCACCTTTTTACTACACTTTTTACTTTTTACCACATTTACTAACTTCAGTAAACAGATGCCCTATTTCTATTTTGGGCGTGCTGTACAGCGATTCCATTTTATTTTGATGTCCAACATATATAAATAGAATACAGAAAATGTTTTTTTTTTCCCTTTTTGAAAGAAATTGATACATATATTCAGCAAAGACACATTAAATTGATTAAAAATTACATTTATAGTGTTAGAAATTTTATTTAAAATAAATGCTGTTCATCAAAAAAAAATAAAATAAATCAACACATCAGAATGATATCCGAAGTATCATGTGGCATTGAAGACTGGAGAAATGATGCTGAAATTTCAGCTTTACCATTTCAGGGATAAATCATATTATGAAATATACTGTAACAGAAAACAGTATAGTTCCACAATATTGCTGTTTTTACTGTATTTATGTATTTTGTTAAGCTTGCTTGACCCCAAACAGTAGTTGATGGATAGATAGATAGATCTATAGATAATTAGATAATTACATCAGCCTGAGTAAGATGTCTCTTGTGTCATAATGAGACTGATACTTGCTTGATCCGCAAGAAGCAAAACTGTAGTTCATGAAGTCTCAGAAAAGGTCATTGTAACAGTTATGTTTTACTAGTGAATTGCCTAGCATTACTGACCCAGCAGTTAGACCAACACCAAAACAGCCTAGCCTAGACCACTTCTTAGTTGAAAAATCGCACACATTCTCTCTCTCTCTTTCACGCACGTGGGAATCCAGGGAGAGTTTTGGAGATAATGATATTCTGTTTATTCTTTTTTACCGAAGTTGACATTTTAAAACCGTAATGAGGCATGGGATTGCGAAGCGGTGTGTGTGTGTGAGGGAGACAGCTGGGCTGGTCTGATAAAGAAAAAAGGGCCAAATTTCCATAGTCACAGGAGGGCTATCTTTACTCATTCTAAATGTGTTTCCTGTACAACTGATTGTGTTTCCTGTTGTGCGACAGACTCATCCACTCCTATAGCTTTTTTTTTTGCGGCTCATTACCCAGCTGGACTGACACCAACTTGCGCAGCTGAGAGCCGTCTCATCCTCGTCATGGGCCCTTTGATCATTGCATATACTTCTGTAATGAGAAATGAGAATGTTTGTGACATATTTTTCCTCTTGCCTCCTATCTTTTTGCAGGTGTGACATTTGCAGCGAAGGGCTATTTTGATGCTCTGGTGAGAATGGGAGAGCTAGCCAGTGAAAGCCAAGGATCTAAAGACTTGGGTGAGTCCCGCCGTCCTGTTTTAGCTTCAAGGGAAAAGGCAAACTGTGTGGCTTGATCCGACATGACACCACAAAACACGCACTAATGGAACCACATGCTCCGCAAAGTGCCGATGTTGCTTTCATTAGGCCCGACTGTCAGAATTTGTAGCTGAGAAGCTTTTTATATTGAACCTTTTTAAATCGGAAGCATTTCAGAGGTAGTTTATGTACTGGCGTGAATTATTCCTTGTTTTACTTGCTCAGTTTCTCCAGTTTGCGTGGAAAATGATGTCAAAGGGCTGACAGCAGTGTATGGGAATTTATGTGCCGTGCTGCAGGGAAACTCACCGATGCATCATTTATGATCAGTTTAAAAAGCAAATCTAGTTCGAGGGCTATAACATCTTGAAATAGCATTTCACTTTCTGCTATGGGAGGCTGTCAGAATTGTTGGTTAGTTCTTTGTTCTGCCAAGGATGTGAGAGTGGGTGTATGCGTGACCCTCAAGATGCTTGTTGCTTATGGGGATTGGCTAGAGGTACGGCAGCAAAATCTACTTTGTATTCGTGATACGATATCCATCATAGTCCTTTTGGGCATGGGCTGAATCTTCTTCTAACTCACTATCAGGAGCCCCAAGTGAATTTAGACCCTAGTTGACTTTTGTTTAAGATATTTGGGGATTTTCAGGCAGATTGTCAGTCTACTTACACTGATGGTTTATTAGTAGTGGGTATTTTTCAGTGACTCTTTCTGAAGGTTACATTGTTGCTCCAGTAGATAGCGACAAGTGACTAATATTATGAATGAGTCATTGAATCATTCAATCAACCAAACTGTTTAAATCAATGATCCTTTTAGAAACTAAACAAGTGAGTTGCTGCATCCAAAATTGCTAAGTAAGGTGAGGAACTTGGTGACCTTTGTTTGTTTGTTTGTTCTATATAGTATGGATGTTTGTAGTATGAATGATATCCAAACGTATTACATCCACCATGTTAGCATATAGGTGTCAGTTGCATTGATAACCTGCCATTAACAATGACTCTCATGGCCTCATGGGATGGTAAAGTGTCTGTTGAATGTACACCTCAAGATCTCAGCGGAAGTAGTAGGTCATCCGGATACTTTTCTGGGTACTACTGTTTTTCGAGTGTATTCGGACATACTATTCGTTTGTAATATTGTTGGATGCTATATATTAGGGAAGCAGGCGTATTCAGATGCAGCAAGTGTCTTTATGAATGAGTCATAGAGTTAGTAAACTAATTGGGATAGTAAAGACTTCCTCAGAAGTGCACATCAGAATATCGCCATATCTAGAATGTTATCCTGGTACCTTTTGCCTACTATTTTCTGAATACTGTGAATTTGGAAATAATACTCTCTTCACACTGCTTTACGTCAGTATATAGCAGAGACGTATGCAGCCACAGTTTTTATGAATGAGACATTGAATCTTTCGCTCAACCGATTCATTCAAACATACTGATTCATTCAGACACCAAACAGGTCTTTATGAGTGAGTCATTGAATTATGCACTCAACCGTTTTGTTCAAACACACTGATTCATTCAGGAACAAAACTACACTACCTATAAGACTTTCATTCATCTTTGAAACACAAATTAAGACTTTTTTAATGAATACTGAGAGACTAATGTTCTTCTATTGAAATTCCATTACACCAAAACTTCACAAACTTCATAAAGATTGTAAAAAGAAATCCATATGAATCAAGCTGTTTGAAAGGACAAAAATCTTAGGTTTCATTAAAATATCTTCATTTGATCGAAAGTCTTGTTTGAATCAACATCAGGATGGTTTAATGAAACAGAATTTTTATGTTTGGGTGAACTATGCCTTTAATTATGTCGCATTACAAAATGTCTGCATAAACTGTCCTTTTTGTGGTATTAATGCTATTTGAAATAGGAATGCAGTGTATGAAGTGAATTTAATTGGCTCATATCCATCGCACTGGGTCAGGAGTGTCACATACGCTAGAGCTGTTGCTCAGGACATGAAAGGCGCATCTACATTATTTCATTTCCACAGGGAGTTTCCTGAACCAAGGTGGAGTAAACTCCCCCCTCATGTATAACTCAATCAACTGTGCAGTTCACCTCTAATTTGAACTTGCAAAAGGTATTAGCGTCAACTGTTTGGTTACCAACATTCTTCAAAATATCTTCTTCTGGGTTCAGCAGAAGAAAGATGCTCATACAGTTTTGGAACAACATGAGGGTGAATAAATGATGACAATTTAAATTTTTGGGTCAACTATGCTTTTAACGTAAATCCAAACATAAATAGTTTAAATGTAAGATAAGTTAACATAAGTTGTGTGTGTGTTACAAAACTGTTTTGCACTGTCATTTTCAAATGCAGTTACATGTAGATAATGGGCAGGTGTGGTTTGTGAGAACCTGTGCCATTGTTCGTCAGCAGTGTCACAATGAGTCATTCGGCTTTGATTAAGTGATGTGTGTGTGTGTGCATGCATTCATTAGTCAAGAACAAAAGCCCCTGCATTTTGCATCAGAGCAGGAGTGCTCAATCCTGAAGATCTACAGTAGCTGCTCTCTCCGTCTGTTAACACACCTGACTATAATTTTCTAGTGAACCCAAAAACCTTGATTAGCTGTTTCAGGTGTGTGATTAGAGTAGCAGCTGAACTCTGCAGGAAGGTTATATCCAGAAGCAGTGTTAAGCTACGGACACACTAGGCTTCCAGCACGAAAATGACTTTGGACCCCACAACAAATATGGGCAACAGGAAGTGATGTCATGCTCTAGAGCTTCTGATTAACAGTTTGCTGTTCACTGTTGCTATTGTTAACTAAAACTAAAGCTATTAGGAATATTTTTGTTAATTGGAAAAAAGCTGAAATAAAATATACATATTAGGTCAAAAAATTAAAGAATTAAAAAATGCATCCTGGTCTCATGACGAGAACATACCTCTGGCACTTCTTTGCGAGACACGAAATATGTACCGCCGTGTACGTTTTGTGACATGTTCGATGTGAAATGTCCACTGGATGGTGCATAAAGTGTTCTTTTTTTTTCCTGGAATAGATGAACGCACCTATGGTACGTTTTATGTGACGTTGGTTTTGTAGGCGTCACCGCACTACAAAACTTGACTTGAAATTTCTGTTGAGTGGCGCTGTAAGTATAATGCTCCTTGACGTTTTAAAATAACGTACCATCTGCACTACACCTAAACCTACCCGATAGTATGAACAAAAGCGAACGTGTTACATAAAAACGCAAACATGCCGTTTTAGCTTGTTTTTCGATCTCTCATCTTTCAGTTCTTTCATAATGAGTCATGTTTTTGAAGGGATTTGTACCCAAGGATCCTGCATCCTAAATCCAATTCTGTGCCGGCTGAGCTACAGAGCAAGCTTGTTACGTACGGAAAGCAAAACCGGAAAGCTGTAATCATAACTGTGTATGAAAACGATTACAAGTGCTTGATGTTTTACTGCCTGTAATGTTAATTTCTGTTGGAAACTCCAGTGATATGTACTTATTGGTACGTATTTTGCATCTTGCGAAAAAGTTCCCAGAGGTACGTTTTCCTGATGAGACCAGGTAGATAAAATGAGAACTGTTGCCTTATCAATTAACTGAAAATAAGTTGACGTACTAATATTACTACAGCACAAATATTAAGTTAAATAGAAAAAAAAGATTAAAAAAAACATAAAAAATACTAAAACTTAAACTAAAATTAAAATAAACTGAAAAAAATGTGAATAATAGCATATAAATACTAAACACTTGCTTGAAAAGTTCAAAATAGGGCTGAATACCAGTAAAAATTCACGATTATCGATGCCAATTTATTATACCACAGCAAAAATTAATATTCTGTTGAAAAGAAATATTAAATTTAAAAGAAATTAATTACATATTTAACTTAATTACTAAAATGTTCAATTTAAAAAGTTAATACATTCATTTAAATATTAACATGTTTAATTAAAATAATGGCCTTAAATAGGCCTTCAGATATTTAAGTAAACATTTCTTTTAAGTTATCAAGCAATTATTCAAGTACAGTAAATGGTAATATCAAGTATTCAAATAAACTACTGAGAAACAGAGAAAAAAAGTAATTACATATAATATAAGAATGCTTAATTGGCTTGGTCATCACAGCATGGTTATTAGATATAAAATTAATAATATGGTATTGATGGTGTCAGAGATTGACTGAGAAGCTGGTCTTTAATTAAACTGAGTTGTAAATTATTATTTTTTTTTTCTTTATGCCTAATTTTGTGCGCAAGTTTGTTAATATTAACTAAAGTTCTCCAGCCACAAGCAGCGAGCCATTTCCTTAATATTTATTGTTTGATTTAATATTAATGACAAATTAAACAGCGGTAAGTGTTTTATACTGCAAAATTGCACTGCAAAACCTACAGATATCCAATTGCGATGATACCTTTTACTACCAATACTGCAGGAACACTGGTATCATTCCATTTTTGGATACTTGTTTCTGTTTTTTAATTTAGCATCAACTTGGTATCAAAACACTACTACTTTTGACATCCCTAATACAAACTCTTTATGTTGAGCCAAGAGGTCAATCTGTGATATTTAGTTCCTCTGTTGGTCAAATGTCACAGGTGTGCATTTATCAGCACTGTCGGCGGCTTCAAACGCAGCTCATCCAATCAGAAATAAGAGTGGGAACTAATCTTTTTTTTTTTTTTTTGCCTCATGGCCTTCACCCAAACCTCATTTGAGTTTTCCTGTCGAGTCTATCCCAGAGGAATCGCCCAAGGTTATATCCTCTCCCGTCAACAACAGGACTCCACCTGCTCGTGAGAACAAGCCCAACTCAAACACACATACCGCAGAGTCAAGCTCAATCAGAGCGTCACGTCATACTTTATGAAATGATAAACTGGCCATTACCGGCGCAGATACACTACAGCACCGCTGCGACCGCCGACCCCCGGAGATAATGACGGGGTTCCTTTACCCTGCCGAAAGCTGAGCTGAAATGGAAGACGTGTCATTTAGTGACAAACGGCTTCATCTCTGTTTTGGATAGGAGATGTCCCGCACCGTTAGGCGGAACGCTAAATTCTTGTGGGCAATTTGCAGTCCTGTGTGTCTGTCTTTCTCGGTGAGAGAGCCATGGGGGTTCGCTTTGAGACAGACTGTAAATGGTTTCCGCCTACATGCGCTCCTGCTTTTCTCTCTCTCACTTCATTCCTTGCTGTTTTTCTGATGTTTCTCGCATTAAATGCCACACATTCTCTCACATACACACACACTTGCATAAACACAGTCACGCACTCATAGTTGAGCCTGGGCAAATATCGTGCCTTGGTATATGGTGTCCTTGGATGCACAAAGCGCTTGCAGTGGAGAGCGCTCATTCTCAACTGAAAGTGAGGCGTGAGGGAGTGCGTACACACACACACACACACACACACACACACACACACACACACACACACACACACACACACACACACTCTCTCTATTCCTCCCCCTCTTGCATACACTCCCACACTCACTGGTTTGTTTAGGATAATGATGCCCCTGTCACCACCTCCCACTCATATCCTCCCACCACATCGCTTTTTCTGTGTTTTACTGCCTTCATTACATCACTGTGTTATACTCTCACACTTACACAAGCAGACAGTGGTTGGACTGCACGTAGACGACACATCACAACACGGCGTACGCTTACCAAGGTTACGTTGCATTTTCTCACCATGCTTTGGTATCTCGTCACATGGAATGTTTTGGTGTTGAGAAAAAGGAACAGTTCATCAAACATGAAAATTTACTCACCCTTAGGCTGTGCAAGATGTAGATGAGTTTGTTTCTTCATCAGAACAGATTTGGAGAAATTTAGCATTACATCACTTGCTCACCAATGGATCCTCTGCAGTGAATGGGTGCCGTTTGGATGAGAGTTCAAACAGCTGATAAAAACATCACAATAATAAACTAATAATCCACATGACTCCAGTCCATCAATTAACATCTTGTGAAGTGAAAAGTTGCATGTTTGTAATGAATCTGGATTACTTGTGGATTATTGTGATAATTGATTGATTTGTTTTTATCAGCTCTTTGGACTCTTACTCAGACGGCACCCATTCACTGCAGAGGATCCATTGGGGAGCAAGTAATGAGATCTACCTGGTCTCATGACGAAAACATACCTCTGGGAACCTTTTCGCAAGATGCGAAATATGTACCAATAAGTAAATATCACTGCAGTTTTCAACAGAAATGAACACTAGAGGCGGTAAAACAGCGAGCACTTGAAATCGTTTTCGTACACAGTTATGATTACTTCTCCATATGTTTAGCTTTCCAGACGTAACAAGCTTGCTCGGTAGCTCCGGCACGGACTTGGACTTTGGATGCGGAATCCTTGGGTACAAATCCCGTCAAAAACATGACTCATGATGAAAGAGCTGAAAGATGAGAGATCGAGAAAAAAGCTAAAACGGCTGTAACGGGAACAACGAGACGTGAGGCATGCAGATCCATCTGCAGGCTTTTATTATGAAACATGGTCAAAACACAGGCAGGGTCGGACAGTGGCAAACAGGTATAACACAGGCAGGACAAAGAGTGGGTCTTCGATCGGCGAACAGTATCCAACAGGGCAAGGCAATGAGAGATAATCCAGATACACAGCAATAATCCAGGCAGGGGCAAACAGAGTCCGAACGGCTAGGCTAAGGGGTAAATCCAGGAAACACGGGCTAGGGTCGGAACACAAAAACAGGCAAGGCAATGCAAAGACTAAGGTTACACGGAATGGCAGACTCGGACTAGGGAAACACGAAATGGCACGGTAAGGCAGCTAGCGCTAGGGGAGTGCTATCCACAGATCAATACACGCCAGTGTAACTGCGAAAGTCCATGGCTTATGTAGTGTGTGTGATTGTGTAATGAGTCTCAGGTTTGAGCGTGTGATTAGGGAAATGGCTGCTGGGAAATGAAGTCCGGGGTAATGTGTGACAGTCTGTGTGGTGTGAGAGTCAATGTGATGACTGAGCGACCTCTGGTGGCGAACAAATGGAAGTCCATGGACCAGATTCATGACAACGACATGTTTGCGATTGCGTTTTTACGTCACATTCGCTTTTGTTCCTACTATCGGGTAGGTTTAGGTGTAGTGTAGATGGTACATTATTTTAAAATGTCACTTATTGCACCACTCAACAGACATTTCAAGCCAGAACTGTGGTGACAACTACAAAACCAACGTCACACAAAAGTACCATATGTATGTCCATCTGTTCCGGGGATCAGATGAAAAAGCTTCTTGTGCATCTTGCAAAAAAGTTCTCAGAATCAGAAAGAGCTTTATTGCCAAGTATGTTTGCACATACAAGGAATTCGTTTTAGTGTCACAGCTTCCAGTACTCAGAAACAGCAACAACAGCAACACACAGATAATAAAAATAAGATGTGAATAATATACACAAAAAAAAAATATAAATATAAAAAAATAATATAAATAAAAAAAATAAATGAATAAAAAAAAATAATAATAATAAATTGCATGTACAGTTCTGCTATAGATATACTAGAATGTAGGTTAATAAATAAATATGAGGTTATTGCACAGTGGAGAACATTTAAGTGTTCATGAGGTAGATTGCCTGGGGAAAGAAACTGTTCTTGTGCCTGACTGTTCTGGTATTCGGTGCTCTGTAGCGCCGACCAGATGGAAAAAGTTCAAAAAGGAGATGGCATGGATGTGAGGGATTCAGAGTGATTTTCTGAGCCCTTTTTCTCAGTCTGGATGTATACAGTTCTTGGAGGGTGGGCAGGGGAGTACCAATAATCCTTTCAGCAGACCGAATTGTCCTCTGTAGTCTTTTGATTTCTGATTTTGTAGCTGAGCCAAACCAGACAGTTGTTGAAGTACACAGGACAGACTCAATGACAGCTGAGTAGAACTGTGTGAGCAACTCCTGTGGCAGGTTGAATTTCCTCAGCTGACGAAGGAAGTACAACCTTTGTTGGGCCTTTTTAGCAATGGAGTCTATGTGAGTGTCCCACTTCAGGTCCTGAGAGATGATGGTGCCCAGGAACCTGAATGTCTCCACTGCAGCCACAGAGCTGTTCATTATGGTGAGTCGGGGGAGTGCAGGGGGGTTTCTCCTGAAGTCCATGATCATCTCCACCGTTTTGAGCGTGTTAAGCTCCAGGTTGTTAAGACTGCACCAGATAGCCAGCTCTTTAACCTCCTGTCTGTAAGCAGACTCGTCTCCGTCCTGGGTGAGACCGTTGACCGTAGTGTTGTCCACAAACTTCAGGTGCTTGACAGAGGGGTCTTTAGAGGTGCAGTCGTTGGTGTACAGGGAGAGAACACAGCCCTGAGGGGCACCAGTGCTGATGGTGCAGGAGTTGGATGTGAATTTACCAATTCTCACAAGCGGTTGCCTGTCTGTCAGAAAGCTGGTGATTCATTGACACATAGAGCTAGGGACGATGGGATGATGGTATTGAAAGCAGAGCTAAAGTCCACGAACAGGATCCTCACATAAGTCCCTGGTCTGTCCAGATGCTGCAGGATGAAGTGCAGTCCCATGTTGACTGCATCATCCACGGACCTGTTTGCTTGGTAAGCAAACTGCAGGGGGTCCAGTAAGGGTCCAGTGATGTCCTTCAGATAAGCCAACACCAACCTCTCAAAAGACTTCATGACCACAGACGTTAAAGCAACAGGTCTGTAGTCATTAAGTCCTGTTATCTTGGGTTTCTTTGGGACTGGGACGATGGTGGAGCGTTTGAAGCAGGTAAGGACTTCGCACAGCTGCAGTGATTTGTTGAAGATCTGTGAGAAGATGGGGGCCAGCTGGTCAGCACAGGTTTTCAGACAGGCTGGTGTGACACCGTCTGGACCTGGTGCCTTTCTTCTCTTGTTCTTTCTGAAGACCTGGCGCACATCATCTTCACTGAACTGAAGTGCAGGAGTGGGGGAGAAGGGGGTTGCTGGAGGTGTTAATGTTTGTGTGGAGAGATGTTCGGAGCGGGTGTAGGGTGTTAGACTGAGAGTTTCAAATCTACAGTAAAACTCATTCAGGTCTTCAGCAAGTTGTTGATTGGCCTCAGTGCTGGGTGATGGTGTCTTGTAGTTGATGATGGCTTTCAGGCCTTTCCACACTGAAGCTGGGTCATTGGAAGTGAACTGATCTTCCAACTTTTTAGCGTAGCTCCTCTTAGCCGCTCTAATCTCCTTATGCAGTGTGTTCCTGGCCTGGTTGTACAAGACTCTGTCCCCCTTCCTGTAGGCGTCCTCTTTGGCCTGATGAAGATGTCTGAGTTTTTCTGTGAACCATGGCTTGTCGTTGTTGAATGTTAAGTGAGTCCTAGTAGGGATGCATATATCCTCACAGAAACTGATATATGAAGTTACAGTCTCTGTGAGTTCGTCCAGATCGTTAGTGGCAGCTTCAAAAACACTCCAATCAGTGAGGTCGAAACAGACTTGTAATGCCCGCTCTGTTTCGTTGGTCCATCTCTTTACAATCTTTACTGCAGGTTTAGCAGATTTAAGTTTTTGCCTGTAAGTTGGTATAAGATGAACCAGGCAGTGATCAGAGAGCCCCAAACCTGCCCGTGGGACGGAGTGCTATGCATCCTTTATTGCTGTGTAACAGTGATCCAATATGTTACTGTCTCTGGTGGGACATGTAACATGCTGCCTGTATTTTGGCACTGCATGGGAGAGATTTGCTTTATTAAAGTCCCCAATAACGATAATAACAGAGTCTGGGTGTTGTTGTTCTATCTCTGTGATCTGATCAGCGAGTTCCTGTAAAGCTGAGCTCACGTGCGCTTGCGGAGGAATGTAAACACTTACGAGAATGAACGAGCAAAACTCCTGCGGCGAATAGAAAGGCTTACAGTTGATGAAAAGTGCTTCTAGATCCGGACAGCACATCTTCTTTAACACTGTTACATCTGTACACCACCTTTCATTGATGTAAAGGCATGTCCTGCCGCCGCGCGATTTCCCTGTTGATTCTGCGTCATGGTCCACTCTGAACAGCTGAAAGCCCGGCAGATGTAGCGCGCTGTCCGGAATGGCGTCATTCAGCCAGGTTTCGGTGAAACACAGAGCAGCTGAGTGTGAAAAATCAAATATTTGTCCGGGAGAACAGAAGGAGTTCATCCGTTTTGTTGGGTGTAGAGAGGAAATTAGCGAGATGGATGCTAGGCAGCTCCGTTCTGAATCCACGCTGTCTGAGCTTCACGAGCACGCCGGCTCCCTCGTCTGCACGTCCTGAAGCGTTTGATCAGCACCCCTGCTCCGCCAACTACAACGTTCAGCAAAATGTCCGAATAAACAAAATCCGGTAGAAGACCGTGTGGTGTGTTCTACCGAATGTTTAGCAGTTCACCCCTTGTAAAATGATCGTGTTAGACAAACAAAAGACAGGAAAAACTAACAAAAACAGTACAAAAACTGGAGAGCAAGACACTGAGGCTGCCGTCTGCGGCGCCATCTTGTCGAACTCTACCCAGAGGTATGTTTTCGTCATGAGACCAGGTTGGATGAGATGCATCTGCATTCTGAATGGCTTGAGGGTAGAAGAAATTTTCACCAAGTTTCATTTTTGGGTGAACTCTTCATTTAAAATAGCGTTTATGTTAGAATGTTGATTGCCACAGAAAATAATTTGGCGAATTTGCATGAAAAAGCATGTACTTTTGTTAAAGCATTTACATAAATTATTCAGTAAAGTATGTTACTGTTGTGTACATTCAGTGTGTATTTTAATGTGTACTTGTCTAGACCTCTGTACTTCCTTGTGTACTTACTTCATGAGTTAAAAATAATTTTCTGTGGTGATCTGACATTTTATTGCACAAATGTTGTTGACAGAGCTACACTTTTATTGAACCCCGAATGTTCCCAGAAAAGAGTTTAATATGTGTCTTATTGGATTTTATTATGGATGTTTGCCGTGGACTGTGCTGTTGCTTCTTCAATATTCTAGCAAAGGGGAAAAAAAGTATCTAAAATACTGCAAATCAAGCAGCATCCTTTACTGCTTTAGTTGCTAGTGAAATAGTTACCATGAGAACAAAGCTTGTTGAAATTTCACTCTCACTCTTTTATTCAGATCTGGATGTTGTTTTGATGTTAGGCTTCCGTTTGATGTGATAAATGAAATAATTATCATTCGTGTCTATTCTTTTTAAATATTCAGTTTCAGTTTCCATATAAATTATAACTGACTGATTTAATCAAATTTGTATTACGTTCTGCCTTACACCGTGTCTACACAAGAGCCTGATGATGTGTCACGTCACAGCGTGCCACAACAGCTTGAGGTCGTCCATACTGAAAGCACCACAGTTATACATCTCTGAATATTTACTTGCATAACCCTTCCAGCTGCACACCTGAGGACAAACTCTGGATCCTACCTTATTTTCAGTTGAAATCCATCGGTAGGAAAAGTACATTTGCAACTGTTGTAGAGTAGTGAAATAATTTTATGCAAAATCTTAGTATTTGATCATTTAGAAACCAAACATGACTTATATTAATAAGCCTGAGACATATCAAACTGGCTTTGAAGCAGTCAGATGTAGTTAGACGCATAAAACAATGACCAACCAGAAGCCATCCTGTTGATTGATCAATCGACCGAACAATCACAATCTTTTTATCCAATCAGATTGTCAGACACCATAATTAATATTCATGAGCTACTGTAAACTCAACCTGACTCTTGTGCCTGACAGAAAGAAGACGACTTGACTAAGAGAAGAATAATAGCCTTTAACAATGCTGTTCAAACTTTTTAAAATGTAACTTTTAAGTAGAGCGACTGACATTTGTGGAAAGTTTCATTTTTAAGCTTTTGGTTTCTCATATGAGTGTTTCTATGGCAACTAGGTATTTAAAACAGTGAAGCAACAGAGACAGAATGGAAGTCCCACCTTTCATATAAAAGAGCCTTATTAATAAAGGCACTGCCTCGTATTATTGATGTCATAGGTTTTATCAGTTAAAGAAGCTACATTTATTATAACATTGATGATTTGAAGTGTGATAATGGCTAGATAGAAAATAGCTCCTTGCGGTTTCAAGATGGCTGGCTAAGTGAACTTGCCTCAGAGGGATTTTCGTCATAAATGTGAAACGAGGCTGTTGAGATGTATTTTTTAGATCGTTTCTGCGCCTATTCCTATAATGGGGAAAACTGTTACAAAAAGTGTGCTGGGTGAAACCGGTCTCTTATGATGTTGTGTGTCCTGCGCAGGCAGCGGGAGGTGTACACAGTAGAGACCTCTGGGAGGATGATCCCAATGATTTTACCAGCAGTTTTCACCACCCTCTGAATCATCTGCTGTTCAGCTGCATTTGGCTTTTTTCAGCTTCCTTAGGAAAAAGAGATGCTGCTGGGCCTTCCCTACAGCTAAGGTGATGTTATTGCCCCAGGAAAGATCCTCCGACACAGTGAGACCCAGGAATTTAAAACTGTTCACTCTTTCTACAGCCTCTCCGTTAATGTAGAGAGGTGAATGTCCAGGATGATTTAATTTACAAAAGTCCACTATAATTTCTTTTGTCTTTTTAATGTTAAGAGCCAAATTATGCTTTTTACACCACCCTGCCAGTAGCTCAGTCTCCTCCCTGTATGCCATCTGATTGTCTGTCTCATAGGTCTGAAGCACTTCCCTCAGTGGTTTAGGTCGAGTGGCCAGTGAATTAGCTCAGAGATATTGATGCAGAAAGAACTCAATGACACATTTTGCTCCCCAGCGATTATCACAGTTTGAGAAGACAGAGAACGCATTTTATATTAGTTGCTAAGGCTAGCATCTGTGAGCTCGGAAAACCTTGGCATCCACCACCAAAGTCCCTTTCGAGGCAAGTCGATTCACTAAGTAAATCTTGGGAACAATCTCAGGTAGGTCAGGTGGGGGGTTGGGGGGGGATACTTGACAGACTCACATTTCTGTAATCCATTTAAATCAGGAAAATATAAAAATGGATTACTATGAAATTCATTTTATTTTTTCCCAATTTTTTTTTTTTTTCTAAATTGTTTATTCCGTTTTAATTTTTCAGGATTCCATTTTTTTTTTTTTTTTTTTTTTTTTTTTTCAGTTTTAATTTTTCTAGACTCTGTTTTAATGGTTAAATTAAAATGTATTAATTAAAAAGCATGTGTAATTAATTGAAATCATGAAACTTTCAATATTAAACAGCAGTTTATTAAAAGTTGAACAAAAATTACATTTTAAGGCCCTATGAAATATTTTTTTTTCTCAAGTTCAGTTATATTTTTACCAAATTCTGTTTTCCATTCAGTTCATTTTAATGGTTTCATTAAATATTAATAATTAAAAGCATCTCTAATTAATTGATTTTATTACAAAAAATTATTTATTATTATCTTATTTATTTTTTTTTTTTTTCCAGAAATACTATGTTGTGTATTGACATTTTTCTAGTAAATAAATTCTGGTAAATATTTTTTTCTAGTAAATATTCCTTTAAAAATAATGTTTTAATAATAATTTTATTAGTAGTAGTAGCAGTAGTACTATCATTACATTAAGTAACATTTCTGTCACAGTTTCTTCAAGTTAAACCGACCTTTTATTCTGACGGGTTGCTGTAAAGACCTTTAGGTTTCTGTTTGTATATATGACAATAGTGTAACAGGAGGAACAAGATGAGAGCTGTGCGGATCCATATGCAAGCTTTTGTTAATAGACATGGTCAAAACACAGGCAGGGTCGAAAAAATGGCAAACAGGTATATTGAGGACAAGACAAATGAGTACTCAAATAAACAGGCGTGGTCTTCGATCAGAGAACAATATCGAGAGGG